>PVKV010026835.1:0-18126 GCA_004027835.1 Alouatta palliata
GAAGGAAGGAAGGAAGGAAGGAAGGAAGGAAGGAAGATAAAAAGATAAATCACCTGAGCCCAGGAGTTTGAGACCAGCCCATGCAACATAGCAAGACTCTGTCTCTATTAAACATAAAATAAATTTTTTAAAAAAGCAATCTGCCTAGTCCCAAGTCATATGCTCCTATGTTTTCCTCTCAAAGCTTTATGGCTTCAGATTTTATGTCTGGGCTTTTATGTTTGGGCTTATGATTCATCTCAAATTAATTTTCCTATATGATTTAAGAGTTGAGATTCATTTTGTTCATATGGATAGCCTGTTATTCTTGTATCATTTGCTGAAAAATTTACGTGTTCCCATTTGATTGTTTTGGTTTCTTACCTTTTCATTGCTCTTTCATGTAGAAAAATGGATATGTAAGCTCACTCAATTTTCACAAATGGAACACTTTCATTTAATCAATCCCTATATCCCCACAAACACTTCAAGAAATGTAGCATTACCAGCATCCTAGAAGCCACATTCCTGCCTACTTACAGTTACAACCTCTTCTGTTGCAACAGTAGCCACCATGGCTATACTAATAGCATAGATTAGTTGTATCAATTTTTATGCTTTATATAAATGGAATCATACATTGTGTAATCTTTTGTGTCTGGCTTCTTTCCCTCAATATTAAGTTTATGAGAGTCATCCATGTTGTGTCTAGCAATAGTTCATAGATTTTGATTGCTGCATATTTTCATTGAAGGAATATACTACATGGATGTGGACATTTGGGTTGTTTCCAGTGTTTGACTATGGTGTAGCTATAAACACATCTTTTGTTGTATATATGTATGCGTTTCTGTTGGATGTATATTTAGGAGTAGAACAACTAAGTCATAAGGCATGCATATCTGCATTTTAGTAGATGTTGACAGTTTTTTAAAGTGATTAGTTCAATATGCATCCTCATTAGTAGTTGCTCCACATCCTCAGTAATACTTGGTATTGTGCTTTTCATTTTATCTATCCTGGTAGCAAATGACAGTGTGGTTTTAATTGCATTTCCCTGATTAAAAAGTTGAGTAACTTTTCATATATTTATCAAACATTTAGCTATCCTCTTGGAATTGTCATCTTTTTACTTTTTTACCATTGTGGTAGGTGATTCACCTCCCTTTTTACTAACTAAAAATCTATTCTACTTTCAAGGCCCCACACAAATGTCACCCTGTCATTGAAACTTTCTCCATATCCTAGGCCATGTAAGTGTCTCCCCAGATCTCACATAAACACTTTTCACTAAATTATAATGTTTCACTTACTAGGCATCTATTTTCACCCAAAATATTTGTTAGAACAACCTCAGCTTTGTGTCATGGGGCCAATCTCCTTGTAATTATTTCTTTCTAGGATGGGAGCTCTTTAAGGGCTGAAACTCGAGCTTGTTTAATTCTATATACCTTTTCCATTCATTATCCCCACATTTACAGAGTGTTAAGCACATAGTAGGTTCTTAATAAATATTTGTTGAATGAAATTCTTGTTGTTGAATACATGCCATACATTATTTTGGATCTGCAGAGGGCCTCAGCAAATGGTTGATATTGTCAAATTAATGCTAAAACAGATTTGTGCAGAAAGGAATAAATCAAATCACTGAAAGCTCTTCTATAGCCCTGAGGCTCTGAACCAGACATTAGATTCTTTTCTAGGCTAGAGGGACAGAGACTATTTTTCTTAGGTCTCTGCCATGCTCTTAGAATGTCAGCTCCAAGGAGGCAGGGATTGTTATCCCCAGTATCTATAAGAGTGCCTAACACATGGCAGATGTTTAATAATTGGTTTATCAAGTGAATAAGAAAGTTGACAAAGTGACCCAAGCCTCCACCATCTAACTCATTCTTATCCTGTGTTTAAAGTGCTGCATTAGTGGCTTCTTCCTCATTATTCTCTTTCAAAATACCACTCTTCAAATAGGGGTGACTCACTCCATCTTTCACATGTGCATTGTGATTGGCTCTTCACAAAGCAACTTCATATCCGGTATCCTTTTGATCTGTATAGCAATTTTCTGAGGTGAGCAGGTCAGAGATTACCATGCCTATTTTGCAGAGGGGAAATTGAGGCTCAGAGAGGTAAGATTATTTTGTTCCACATTACTTCGCTAGTAGGTGGAAAAGCTAATACTTGAACACAGGTTTTTTTATCTCCATCCATAACTTTTTCTACCACAAATGAATTTTTCAGATTGGCTAGGGTAGAAGATATTTGAGGGCCCCATGGATGGGGATGGAGTGGGAAGGAACAAGGGAGAAAAGTACAAACTGGTAGAAGGATGTTAAAGGGAGAGGTAGGGACAGTTGAAGATTAATCTTGTGCTGGCTGTGACTAGTCTGCCTCTTCCCCTGCTTATTGCCTCATGAGTACCAGTTTTGTCACGGGAGCAAAGACAAACCTGTTATCTCAATCAGTAAAACTCCCTCAGCATGAACACTTCCCAGGCTAGGAGGGGTCAAATCCAGCAGGTACTTGGGAAAGAAACAATATTTCCACCTTCTCTGCATTAGAAGATTTAATTTTGGTGGTTTCTGGATTTTTGTTTTGTGGGTGTGGGTCAGAGGTGATGGTAAAAATAGCCCTCAGGGCCCTACTAGAAGCAACCAACCAGCAACAAAATTGCTGTGTCCAGATATCTGGGGAAGTATATGTATGAAGGGGTTGGGAATGGGTCTCCTGTCTCTCAGTCAACTAGGGGAAGTCAAATAGAGCTACCAGAATCAGACAATACTAGCTGGGCCTATAATCCCAGCACTTTGAGAGGCCAAGGCAGGCAGATCACTTGAGGTCAGGAGTTTGAGACCAAACTGGCCAACATGGTGAAACCCTCTCTCTACTAAAAATACAAAAATAAGCCAGGCGTGGTGGTGCACACCTGTAATCTCAGCTATTTGGGAGGCTGAGGCAAGAGAATCGCTTAAACTCGGGAGGTGGAAGTTGCAATCAGCCAAGATCGCACCACTGCTCTCCAGCCTGGGTAACAGAGCGAGACTGTCTCAAAAAAAGAAAAAAAAAAATCAGACAACACTAAGTGGTTACAGACCTATTTCCAACATTTTCTAATTGAAGTGCTTCATAAACAACTCTGGGCAGAAGAGGAGGTTGGGAGGAACCACAGCACAGAGCTCAGTACTGTTGGGGTTAAGTTTCTGGCCATATTCAATTTGTCTATTTCCCTTTGGAGGGTGGGTTGGTTCTATGTTTGCATATCAGATGATGGACCAGGGGAAAGGATGGGGGCATTGATGACAATTGTCAATGGTTAAAAAAATAATAATAAAGCAAAGGACTTCATGGCCATGGCCTTTGGCTGACAGTGGGTTGCCAACCCCAGACTCTGAAGGGTATTTAACACCTATCAGTCCCCATGCTTGAGAGAAGAGAAAATCGAGCCTTTGGACTAGGGCTGCTGAACTTGTGTAGGGGAGGGCTTGTGCATACTCTCCTTCCCTCTTCCACTACAAACTAATCAGCTATTTGCTGAGCTGTTTTACCCACTGTATCGTGAGCTCCTTTCTGTGTGGCCAGGCACATGATGGGTGCTCTAATAAGTTCATGTTGAGTGTATCAGCAAATGAGCCCAGGCTTTGAAAGATAGGCCCTTATAAGTACTTTGGCCCAAAGAGACACGGAAGATGATTCTACTCCATATCTTACCTTGGCCCTCCTAAGCTACAGCTTCTGTACCAGCCCCAATTCACTAAGCAAATAGTTATTTTCTCCCTCCCCTCCCTTCCTTTCTTCTTTCCTTCCTTCCCATAGTAGTCTGGGTGGTGAAGGAGCTTCCTAAGGCCCTTGCAATTTAATACAGTGAAAAGATTAAAGAGCTAGGAGTCAGTAGACTTGGATTTAAGTCCCAGCACTGCCACTGTAATTGACTGAGTGACCTCGAGTGAGTCCCTTACTTTTTCTGGGTCTCTTGGTGTCTTCACCTGAAAATAAAGTGAACTAGATTGAGTATTTTTCCAGCTGTGCTCTTTGGTATCATAGAATATCATTTCTCAAAGTGTGACACAAGGACATGAGACAACTTTAGGTTGCCAGAAGCACATTTTAAATTACAATAGCTGTGGATATATTTTTAATATGAATTAGAAAAAATATACCTAAAACACTAAGTCTGTGCTGTTACATAGAATGAGGCTGAATTTATTTAAGAAAAAGTGAGTCAATTTAAAGAAACATTAAATTTGAGCACTGAAGGAAATAATATTTTACCCCAAAATATATTTATTTGACACATTTTGAGATGGCTATCAGGGGGCCAGCAAACAAAAGTAGCACTGCAAAGCTGTCTTTTGCAAGAGAAATTTGCACTTGTAGAGAATCTGCATTGATGCAGCCAGGCCTTCCCTTGTCCAGATCTAGGAAACACTGAGAGTCTGACACCTTAAAGACCCGAAAGAAACATTTACCATCTATTCTCTCTGAAGGCTGCAACCTGTGAGATTTCATCTACATAATGAGACCACTTTTGCTAGACAGGCAAAAGTGGTCTCCTTCCTATAACCTGTTCTGCCACCATTTACCACCATTACCTGTTTTGGCCATTCTCTGGGTCCCATTCTTTCTGTAACCTCAAGATGGTATATAAGCTTCTGCACCCCAGTCAGGAGTTGGGCAATCACTCTGTGATGCTCCCTTTGTACGTATTAGTAAATCATATGCCTTTCCTCTTATTAACCTACATTTTTTGAGTTGAGTTTTCAGCGAGCCTTCAGAGGCAAAGGGGAAGTTTTCCCTTGACCCCTACAACACGCTGGCTGGTCGATATAGATATAAAAATCATATGGGAGCTCTGGGTAGAACTGAAAGTTAGGCAACACTGCTCTAGAATTCTGAAGCATCCCTTCAGAGCAGGGTTGAGCCCAGGGCCTCCCAATGCCACGAGTTGCACTTTTTTTTCTTTTTTTTTTTGAGACAGTCTCACTCTGTCACCCAGGCTGGAGTGCAGTGGTGTGATCTCAGCTCACTGCAAACTCCGCTTCCCAGGTTTAAGCAGTCCTCCCATCTCAGCCTCCCAAGTAGCTGGGATTACAAGCAGGGGGCCACCATGCAAATTTCTTTCTTTTTAGTTTGAAGAAAGAAATCTGTGGCTAAAAAAACATTCGCAGCCAGGAGTGGTGGCTGCGAATTTATAGGCTCAGGCCTATAAACCCCAGCACTTTGGGATGCCAAGACAGGAGGATCGCATAAGCCCAGGAGGTCGAGGCTGCAGTGAACTGAGACTGTGCCACTGCACTCCAGCCTGCGTGATACGGCGAGCCTCGTCACACACACACAAAAAAATCCCCTGAAACAGAAACCCCAAAACCTTGGCCCAAGTAATCCTGAAGGTCCACCCAGTGCTGACATTCTGACTCTAAATCACCACAGGAAGTGTTGGGTGTTCTTCTGGCCTGAGGGGTAATTTGATGACTCTAATGCAAGTGATTTGGAAAGCTGCCCACTTTCCTGCAGTCTACTTCAGGCTCCAGGCAAAATTATGGGGAGAAATTAGGAAGCTGCCATTCAAAGTTAATCTTAAGCGTGTGTGTAGGGGTAATAGTCTCCAGAATCTAGTTGCCCCCTAGTGGCCAAAGACATCAAGGGCTGTGGATAGAGTGTCCCTTTGGGTCTAGATTGGTATCCATTTAGGGCAGCCAGTTCCAGAGCATCATTTTTCTCAAACAGTCTCAGAGACTGGGATTTTGTGGGTGGGGAGAGAAGAGGATGAACCTAAAAACGCTTTATAGTTCTGGCCATTATACCTGACCAGGCTATATTCCTTCTTCAACTCAAAAGCAGAATGATAGAAAAAGGCTCAATAAATCCTGGGCATAACCCCAAATTCAGATTAGCTTGCTTAACTCCCAAGTCCTCTCAAGAAGGGACTATTGGTGGCTCACCAGGTTCATTTGCCCATGCTGACCTGTAGTCTCAGAAGCAGCTTTCCAAACAAAGAACCACTTGCTAGTTCAACAGCTCCAAGAGGGGCCTGGGAAGGTTTTAACACCTCCTCTCATAATTTACATTAGTACTCACATATCCATGATATTGACATTTGGTGTTTTCTCAGATTTATGTAATGCGCTTTTGCAAACACATCTTGAAAAACTGTTCCCTAGTCCCTTCTTCCAACCGGTACCCCCTGCCACTCTTAAAAACTGCCTGTCTGGAAATTCTAAAGCCATTTCAGGCCGCATGTAGCACTCATAGCTCTTTGTTTTGGCTAGCAAAATGTTTTCATGATTAGGGTACATCAGCCACCAAAAATAATAAAGTGGGAAACTCCAGGTCTACATTCCTCCTAGAAAGAAACTAATG
The DNA here is from genome assembly GCA_004027835.1 of Alouatta palliata. Taxonomy (NCBI): domain Eukaryota; kingdom Metazoa; phylum Chordata; class Mammalia; order Primates; family Atelidae; genus Alouatta; species Alouatta palliata. The sequence goes on from PVKV010026835.1 coordinate 6,334, forward strand.
AGCTAGAAAAACTGCCAGACTCAGCTTTTGGAGGATGCTGGAATCTAGTCAAAAACTTAAAACAAGGGGAACACTCGGTGAAGAAAGATGTTGCTTTTTGGTAAGAGAGTGTTGTGACATTTCAAATCACCCACTTATCATCCCCCATACCCCAGATCAGCAGTGGCTGTGAGGACAGTAGATGGCACTCTTGGTGCAAGTTGCTAGTGCCCAAGGGAGCAATATGAACCTTAATCTCAAAGAATTGTGGTACGGGCCTCCACCTGCCTAGAGGCTCCCTCAAAAACTGGCGGACAGGTTTTCCTTTGTTTCACCTGACTCAGAGTGTTTGTAGGGCTCCAGTGGTTTCTAGGAGGCTGTTACTGAAAGTATTTAAAGGCACAGGTATTGGCTGCAGCAGCCTGGGGTGAGGGATAACACTTGGGGCAAATGATAGACAGGCCTAGAAGCCTGGGAAAGAAGAGATTTGGACAGGAGATATGTATGGGAAGAAGGATTTTAAAAAGCTCCTATGTATACCAGGGAATCCATAAAGCCACATGCATTCCCAGGGGAGGACACATGCTTGAAAAGGCCTCAGAAGAATCTAAGCTTTCACCTCAGGCAGGCTTTTAGGCTCCACATATGTAGGAAGGGAAAGCTGAGGCAGAGTCAGGGCCAATTTGTGGACACTGGGATAGTACTCTTTCCTTTCTTTTTATTTTCTTAAATTTTTATTTCAATAGTTTTGGGGCAATGGGTAGTTTTTGGTTACATGGAGAAGTTCTTTAGTGGTGATTTCTGAGATTTTGGTTAACCATCACCTAAGCAATGTACACTGTGTACAATGTGTGTAGTCTTTTATCCCTTACCCCTCTTCCACCATTCCCCAAGTCCCCAAAGTCCATTATATCATCCTTTTTTTGGAGGAGGGGGGCAGAGTCTCACTCTGTTGCCCAGGCTAGAGTGCAGAGGTGTGATCTCAGCTCACTGCAGCCTCCACCTCCCGGGTTCAAGTGATTCTCCTGCCTCAGCCTTCCAAGCAGCTAGGATTACAGGCGGGTGCCACCACACCCAACTAATTTTTTGTATTTTTAATAGAGATGGGGTTTCACTGTGTTAGCTAATGGTCTCGATCTCCTGATCTCATGATCCACCCACCTTGACCTCCCAAAGTGCTGGGATTACAGGCATGAGCCACCATGCCCAGCCCCTTATATCATTCTTATGCCTTTGCATCCTCATAGTTTAGGGAGAACATACAATATTTGGTTTTCCATTCCTGAGTTACTTCACTTAAAATAATGGTCTCCAACTCCATTCATGTTGCTGCAAATGCCACTATTTCATTTCTTTTTATAGCTGAGTAGTATTCCATGGTGTATATATATCTTTATCAACTTGCTGATTGATGGGCATTTGGGTCGGTTTCATATTTTTACAACTGCAAATTGTGCTGCTATAAACATGTGTGTGCAAGTGTCTTTTCCATATAATGACTTCTTTTCTTCTGGGTAGATACCCAGTAAGGGTTTGCTGGATCTAACGGTAGTTCTGCTTTTAGTTCTTTAAGGAATCTCTACACTGTTTTCCTTAGTGGTTGTACTAGTTTACATTCCCACCAGCATTGCCAAAGGGTTCCCTTTTCACCACATCCACGCCAATATCTGTGTTTTTTTTTTTTTTAATTTTTAAATTACGGCCATTCTTGCAGGAGTAAGGTGGTATCACATCGTGGTTTTAATTTGCATTTCTCTGATAGAGATGTTGAGCATTTTTCATATGTTTGCTGGCCATTTCCATATCTTCTTTTGAGAATTGTCTATTCTTGTCCTTTGCCCATTTTTTGATGGGGCTATTCATCTTTTTCTTGCTGATTTGAGTTCCTTGTAGATTCTAGATGTTAATTCTTAGCTGGATGCAGTTTGTGAATATTTTCTCCTACTCTATGGTTATCTGTTTACTCTACTGATTCTTTTGCTGTGCAGAAGCTTTTTAGTTTAATTAGGGCCTATTTATTTATCTCTGTTTTTGTTACATTTGCTATTGGGTCCTTGGTCATGAATTCTTTGCCTAAGCCAATGTCTAGAAGGGTTTTTCCGATGTTATCTTCTATAATTTTTATGGTTTTAGGTCTTGGATTTAAGTCTTTGATCCACCTTGAGTTGATTTGTGTATAAGGCGAGAGATGAGGATCCAGTTTCATTCTTCTACATGTGGCTTGGCAATTATCCCAGAACCATTTGTTGAATAGGATTATTTTTCTTTCTTTCCTGTTTTTTTCATTTCTTAGCTCTAGGCATTTAAGAGAACTCTGTCAAAACACCAGCCAAACACTAGACTAATAGAAAAAAGACCTCAATGGTCACAAACAACAAAAATACTAAAGTAGTTTGGGAAAGTCACTAAATAAGCATATAATTACAGCCTACAATAGCCAACAGAGACAAACTTCGGGGAAGGATAAGAATTTGGTTTCCAGAGTTGTCACTTTATAATACCCAAAATGTCCAGTTTTCAACAAAAAATGATGAAGCATGCAAAGAAACAAAAGAGAAATTACTAGAAAATGTCCATGAAGAAGCATAGGCATTGGACTCACTAGACAAAGACTTCATTTTTTTTTTTACTTTAACCATAATAACCTATTTCATTTATATTTTTTAAAACCCTGAAGGTAAAATCTAAAAGAGTAACATTTCTTCCTTCTGTTGCATGTATATACAAAATGTTATAGGATTGCATGAACTTTGACATATTTTAAGCTTATAAAACAAATAAAATAGAAATTAACCCAAATCCAACCTATTACACAGTTCAACGTCTATAATACTAAAAATGCTGGAAATCTACACACCCAATGCTGAAACTGGTATGTTCCACTGGATCTTGAAGACAGACAGCCTCACTCACCAATGCCTCACAGAATGCAGGGTAGCTTTTCCTCTTGGTCATGCATAATGTCATGGTAGAAACTTTAGCACAGTCCCATTTTTATGGCTTCAGTCTCCCTAAGCAAATGCCACTTTGTAATGATATTTTCTTTCTTTAGTCATCATCTTATACCCTAGCGTAGTTGAAGTTTATGGGATATACATGTATGTGACTGATGCAATTTGATTATAATATAGTATTTTACATGTAAGTGGCAGTACTACGTTTGAAATGTAAGTGTGGGAATGGATATAGCCATATGATTTTGTGTTTTTTATTTTTAAATAGACAAAGACTTTAGACCTACATTCTTAATATGCTCAAAGAGATCAAGGAAACTATAGACAAAGAACTGAAGAAAATCAGGAGAATGATTTCTCAACAAATAGAGACCATTGATAAAGAGAGAGAGAAATTACAAAAAGAAACCAAATAGAAAATTTGAATCTAAAAAAATACAAATTGGTCAGGCATGGTGGCTCACGCCTATAATTCCAGCACTTTGGGAGGCTGAGGCCGGCAGATTGCTTGAGCCCAGGAGTTCGAGACCAGCCTGAGCAACATGGCAAAACCGTTTCTCTACAAAAATTACAAAAAATTACCCAGGCATAGTGGCACATACCTGTAGTCTCAACTACCCAGGAGGCTGAGGTTGGAGAATCACCTGAACCTGGTAGGTTGAAGCTGCAGTGAGCCATGATCATGCTACTGCACTCCAGCCTGGGTAACAAAGTGAGACCCTACCTCAAAAAACAAACAAAAACAGGCTGAGCACAGTGGCTCATGCCTGTAATCCCAGCACTTTGGGAGGTGGAGGTGGGTGGATTTCTTGAGGCCAGGAGTTCGAGACAAGCCTGGCCAATATCAGGAAACTCCATCTCTCCTAAAAATACAAAAATTTGCTGGATGTGGTGGCACACGCCTGTGACCCCAGTTACTTGGAAGGTTGAGACATGAAAATCACTTGGGGTGGAGGTTTCAGTGAGCTGTGATTGCACCAATACACTGTAGCCTGGGTGTCAGAGTGAGACTCTGTCTCAAAAAAAATAAAAATACAATCACTATAATGAAAGATTCACTGGAGAGGTTCAACATCAGATTTAAACAGGTTGAAAAATCAATTAACTTGTTAGGTCAATTGAGATTATCTAGTCTGGAGAGTAGGAAGAAAAAGAATTAAGAAAGAAAAAACCTGTAATCCTAGCTACTTGGGAGGCTGAGACATGAGAATTGTTTGATCCTCGCAGGTGGAGGTTGCAGTGAGCTGAGATTGTGCCACTGCACTTCAGTCTAGGCCACAGAGTGAGATCCTGTCTCAAGAAAAAAAAAGAAGAAAGAAAAAAATGACTTCAGTTTCCAGTCCAGCCTATAAAGAGCTTAGGGACAAGTCAGATACCATTAACGGTACTAATATATATACCCCAAGAAGAGAGTCCCAGGAAGAGAAGAGAGCAAGAAAGGGGTAGAGAAAATATCTGAAGAAATAACGACCATGAACTTCCCAAATTTGAGGAAAGACATGAATCTACACGAAGAAGCTCAAGAAGTCCAAGAAGGAAAAACTCAAAAAAAATCCACACAGACTCCCATTGTAATAAAATTGTCAAAAGCCAAAGGCCAAGAGGGAATCTTGAAAACACACAAACAAAACAAAGTGAGTCAACACATAAAAGGGATTTTCCATAAGCCAGTTTTTCATCAGAGATCACAGAGGCCAGAAGGCAATTACATAACATATTTAAAGTGCTGAAAGGAAAAAAAAAAAAAAAAAAACATCAAACAGGAATTCTATATCCAGCAAAACTATACTTTAAAAATGAACAAAAAGCCAGGTGTGGCGGCTCACTCTTGTAATCCCAGCACTTTGGGAGGCCAAAGCAGGCAGATCATTTGAGGCCAGGAGTTTGAGATCAGCTTGGCCAAAATGGAGAAACCCCTTCTCTAGTAAAAACACAAAAAAATTGGCCAGGCATGGTGACACACACCTGTAATCCCAGCTACTTGGGAGGCTGAGGCAAGAAAAAAAAAGAAGAAGAAAAAAGTGACTTTCAGTCCAGCCTGTAAAGAGCTTAGACATTGTCACTCTGTCTTTATAAGTATTAAAAGTAGAACAAACTGAAAACCAACAATTCTTCTTAGGTTCCTCAGAGAATTGAGGTTATGGGGCAAAATGCTGCCCCCAAATTGGAGAGTGGCAGATACAGAGGATTACAATTTTCTGGAGCAGAAACCCTCACACTGAAACCTTCGTGTGAACCAGCACCCATGGGTAGGAAAAGTTAAACTTTAGTTAGTGAATTGCTGGAGGTTCAATGAGAAAATTCAATGAGAATTTTTAATTCTCAAACTTGTCCACATTGAGACTCCAGCTTAGGGGGACCCCACACTTTCACTAGTCTTACCTCAAGGAGCCTTACCAGAGTCTCACAGTTAAAATTGAAGAAAAATCACCTCCTGATTCCTACAGGGGAAGGATAAAAATAGCCATTTTGAAATATACCCAGAGTATTCCATTCTTCATAACAAGTCCTGCCTTCAAGAGAAAATATTTTACCAGAATACAACCTACTAAAATTTTATAAGAGCCTGACTGGCCTGGAAACAAAGAAATACCTAATACCATAACCCTTTGGACTTTCTGACCTGTAGAGGGGAGGAAAAACCTAAGAAGCACTTGGGAAGGTCACAGTCCAGAAGGAGAATTTCACTAAAAGACTTCAGATCTAATCATAGGTACATAGAATGATACACCTCTCCCCATATCTTACCACCACATCACTCAAGGGCTATTTACATACAATTCTTTTTATAGAGTATATCATCTCCAGCTTTCAATAAAAAATTATGTCATATTAAAAGGCAAAAATCCCCATAGTTTAGATACAGAGCAAGTATCAGAACCAGACTCAGATATGAAAATTTTTAATAACTGTAATTAATATGCTAAGGAGTCTAATGGAAAAAGTAAACATGCAAAAACAGATGAGTAATGTAACCAGAGATTAAAATCTAGGAAAGAATAAAAAAGGACTGCTAGAACAAAAAATACTATAATAGAAGTGAATAATGTTTGATGGGCTCAGTAGTAGACTGGACATGACTGAGGAGTCAGTAAGTTGAGGATATGGTAATAGAAATTTCCCAAACTGAAAAACAAAGAAAAAAAATAATGAAAAACAACACAGAACAGAACACCTAAGGACTATGGGACAACTATTAAGGATGTAGATATGCATAATGGGAATACAAAAATGAAGAGAAAGACAGAAACAGGACAAATATCTGAAGCTATAGTGACTGAAAATTCCCCCAAATTAATGTAAGACACCAAAATCCACCCAAGAAGCTCAGAGAATACCAAGCCAGATAAATGCCCAAAAATCTACATGTAGGCATATAACATTCAAACTACAGAAAATCAAAGACAGTAAAATGTTTTTGAAAGAATCTTGGCTGGGCATGGTGGCTCATGCTTGTAATCCCAGCACTTTGGGAGGCCAAGGCAGGTGGATCACCTGAGGTCAGGAGTTCGAGACCAGCCTGACCAACATGGTGAAACCCCATCTCTACTAAAAATACAAAATTGGAGAGAGGGATCCAAGATGGTTGATTAGGAGCAGCTCAGGATTGCAGCTCCCAGTGAAAGTGCGGAGGGTGAGTGGATGCTGCATTTCCAGATTGATTTTTATTGCCCACAGACCAGGAGATTCCCAGGTGGAGGAGCCCCACGGGTCGCCAGCACGGCTGTTTTGGCCTGCACAGCTGTTTTCGCTGGCGCAGCTGTTTTGGCCGGCGTGGCTGTTTTGTCAGTGCCCTGGCGCGGCAGTTCTCCATACAAAATACACGGGTCTGGGTGCTGTTTTAGCTGGTGATTGGAGCTCCGGGAAGGTAGAGTCGCCCATTCATCTGATTAAAAAGGAGACTGAAACAGGGAGCCAGGCCAGGAGATTCCTGGGCAAAAAAGCACCACGAATCTTAGTGCATCTGTTTCAGCTGGTTCAGTGGGTCGCTGCACAGAAAATCACACAGATCTTGGCATCTTTTCGACAGGCGACTGGAACACCTGGGAGACAGTCGACCTTTCAACTGAAAAAAAAAAAAGGCTCCGAGGCAGGGAGCCAGGTGATCAGGCTCGGCTGGTCCCACCCCCACAAAAAAACAGCAATCGGAAACGCTCTGGATTGAGAGTTTCACAGCAAGCACAGCTGAACCCGGGATGGTCCAGCTCTGTGGGGGAGGGGCGTCCACCATTACCAAGGCAGTCCACCACTATGGAGGTAGTTTGCCATTGCTGAGACAGCCTGCCATTACAGAGAGAGTCCACCATTATAGAGGTGGGCTGCCATTGCGGAGGCAGTTCTAACTACACCCGTATAAATACGACTGCAGGGAAGTTCACGCGGCAGCTAGGTGGAGCCCACAGCAGCTCAGCAAACCCTCTGCAGGCAGACAGTGACTAGGCTGCCTCCTCACTGGGCAGGGCAGCCCTGAAAAAAAGGCAGCAGCATAACAGAAACTCATAAATAAAGCTCTAACTACCCAGGACAGAGCACCTGGGAAAAAAAAGGGGGGTTATGAGTTCTGCTGCAACAGACTTAAATGTACCTGCCCAGCAGCTCTGAATGAACAATGGAGCTCACAGCTCAGCACTTGAGCTCCTATAAAAAACAGACTGTCTCCTCAAGCAGCTCCCTGACCCCCATGTATCCAAAGAGTCATCTCATAAAGGAGAGCTCAGACTGACATTTGGCGGGTATCCTTCTGGGACAAAGATAGCAGAAGAAGAAACTGGCAGCAACCCTTACTGTTCTGCAGCTGCTCCAGGTGATGCCCAGGCAAGCAGGGCCTGGAGTGGACCTCAGCAGTCCTACAGCAGAGGGGCCAGACTGTTAAAAGGAAAACTAAGAAACAGAAAGAAAGAACTTCATCATCAACAAACTAGACATCCACTCAGAGACCCAGTCTGAAAGTCAACAACTACAAAGACGACAGGTAGATAAATACACAAAGATGGGAAGGAACCAGTGCAAAAAGAATGAAAACACCCAAAACCAGAATGCCTCTCCTCCTACAAGGGATCACAACTCCTCACCAACAAGGGAACAAGGCTGGATGGAGAATGAGTGTGATGAATTGACAGAATCAGGCTTCAGAAGGTGGGTAATAAGAACCTTCTGTGAGCTAAAAGAACATGTTCTAACCCAATGCAAAGAAACTAAGAACCTTGAAAAAAGATTTGACGAAATGCTAACGAGAATAAACAACTTAGAGAGGAATATAAGTGAATTGATGGAGGTGAAAAACACAACACGAGAACTTCGCGAAGCATACATAAGTTTCAACAGCCGAATTGACCAAGCAGAAGAAAGGATAACAGAGGTCGAAGATCAACTCCATGAAATAAAACAAGAAGACAAGAGTAGAGAAAAAAGGATAAAAAGGAATGAACAAAGTCTCCAAGAAATATGGGACTATGTGAAAAGACCTAATCTACGTTTGATAGGTGTACCTGAATGTGACAGAGGGAATGAATCCAAGCTGGAAAATACTCTTCAGGATATTATCCAGGAAAACTTCCCCAACCTAGCAAGGCAGGCCACTATTCAAGTCTAGGAAATACAGAGAATACCACAAAGATATTCCTCAAGAAGAGCAACCCCAAGGCACATAATCATCAGATTCACCAGGGTTGAAATCAAGGAGAAAATGCTAAGGGCAGCCAGAGAGAAAGGTGGGGTTACCCACAAAGGAAAGCCCATCAGACTCACAGCAGATCTCTAGCAGAAACCCTACAAGCCAGAAAAGAGTGGGGGCCAATATTCAACATCCTTAAAGAAAAGAACTTTCAACCCAGAATTTCATATCCAGACAAACTAAGCTTCATAAGTGAAGGAAAAATAAAATCCTTTGCGAACAAGCAAGTACTCACAGATTTCATCACCACCAGACCTGCTTTACAACAGCTCCTGAAAGAGGCACTAAACATAGAAAGGAACAACCAGTACCAGCCACACCAAAAACATACCAAACAGTAAAGAGCATCAACACAATGAAGAAAATGCATCAACTAACGGACAAAACAGCCAGCTAGCATCAAAATGGCAGGATCAAATTCACACATAACAATATTAACCCTAAATGTAAATGGACTAAATGCCCCAATCAAAAGACACAGACTAGCAAATTGGATAAAAAGCCAAAACCCATCGGTGTGCCATATCCAGGAAACCCATCTCACATGCAAGGATACACAAAGGCTCAAAATAAAGGGATGGAGGAAGACTTACCAAGCAGATGGCTAGCAAAAAAAAGCAGGAGTTGCAATTCTCATCTCTGATAAAATAGACTTTAAGCCAACAAAGATCAAAAGAGACAAAGAAGGACATTACATAATGGTAAAAGGATCAATGGAACAAGAAGAGCTAACGATTCTAAATATATACGCACCCAATACAGGAGCACCCAGACACATAAGACAAGTTCTTAATGACTTACAAGGAGACTTAGACTCCCACACAATAATAGTGGGAGACTTAAACACCCCATTGTCACTCTTAGACAGATCAATGAGACAGAAAATTAACAAGGATATCCAGGACTTGAATTCAGACCTGGACCAAGCAAACCTAACAGACATTTACAGAACTCTCCACCCCAAATCCACAGAATACACATTCTTCTCAGCACCACATCACACCTACCCTAACTAAAATTGACCACATAATTGGAAGTAAATCACTCCTCAGCAAATGCAAAAGAACGGAAATCATAACAAACAGTCTCTCAGACCACAGTGCAATCAAGTTAGAACTCAGAATTCAGAAACTAACTCACTGCCCAGCTTCAAGGAAACTGAACAACTGGCTCTTGAATGTTGACTGGATAAACAATAAAATGAAGGCAGAAATAAAGATGTTCTTTGAAACCAATGAGAACGAAGACACAACGTACCAGAATCTCTGGGACACATTTAAAGCAGTCTCTAGAGGAAAATATATAGCAATAAATGCCCACATGAGAAGCAAGGAGAGATCTAAAATTGACACCCTATCATCAAAATTGAAAGAGCTAGAGGAGCAAGATCAAAAAAACTCAAAACCTAGCAGAAGACAAGAAATAACCAAGATCAGAGCAGAACTGAAGGAGATAGAGACACAAAAACCCTTCAAAAAGTCAATAAATCCAGGAGCTGGTTTTTCGAAAAGATCAACAAAATAGACCTCTAGCCAGATTAATAAAAAAGAAAAGAGAGAATAATCAAATAGATGCAATAAAAAACGATAAGGGGGATATCACCACAGATTCCACAGAAATTCAAACCACCATCAGAGATTATTACAAACAACTCTACGCACATAAACTAATAAACCTGGAAGAAATGGATAAATTCCTGGACACTTGCATCCTCCCAAGCCTAAATCAGGAAGAAGTTGAAACCCTGAATAGACCAATAACAAAGTCTGAAGTTGAGGCAGCATTTAAGAGCCTACCACCCAAAAAAAGCCCAGGTCCAGACACATTCACAGCTGAATTCTACCAGACATACAAAGAGGAGCTGGTATCATTCCTTATGAAACTATTCCAAACAATCCAAAAACAGGGAATCCTTCACAAATCATTTTATGAGACCAACATCATCCTGATATCAAAACCCGGCAGAGACTCAGCAAGAAAAGAAAACTTCAGGCCAATATCCATGATGAACATAGATGCAAAAATCTTCAATAAAATACTGGCAAACCGATTGCAACAGCACATCCAAAAGCTTATCCACCATGATCAAGTAGGCTTCATCCTGGGGATGCAAGGCTGGTTCAACATACGCAAGTCTGTAAGCGTAATTCACCACATAAACAGAACCAAAGACAAAAACCACATGATTATCTCAATTGAGGCAGAGAAGGCCTTTGACAAAATCCAACAGCCCTTTATGCTAAAAACCCTCAACAAACTAGGTATTGACAAAATGTATCTCAAAATAATAAAAGCTATTTATGAGAAACCAACAGCCAATATCATACTGAATAGGCAAAAACTGGAAGCATTCCCTTTGAAATCTGGCACTAGACAAGGATGCCCTCTCTCACCACTCCTTTTCAATATAGTACTGGGAGTTCCAGCCACAGCAATTAGGCAAGAAAAAGAAATAAAGGGTATTCAAATAGGAAAGGAGGAAGTAAATTGTCTCTATTTGCAGATGACATGATTGTATATCTAGAAGACTCCATCATCTCAGCCCAAAATCTCCTGAAACTGATAAGCAACTTCAGCAAAGTCTCAGGATACAAAATCAATGTGCAAAAATCACAAGCATTCCTATACACTAATAACAGACCTAAAGGGAGTCAAATCAAGAATGAACTGCCATTCACAATTGCTACAAAGAGAATAAAATACTTAGGAATACAACTAACAAGGAACGTAAAGGACGTCTTCAAGGAGAACTACAAACCACTGCTCAATGAAACAAAAGAGGACACAAACAGGTGGAGAAACATTCCATGTTCATTGTTAGGAAGAATCAATATCGTGAAAATGGCCATACTGCCCAAAGTAATTTACAGATTCAATGCTATCCCCATCAAGCTACCAATGACCTTCTTCACAGAACTGGAAAAAAACACCTTAAACTTCATATGGAACCAAAAGAGAGCCTGCATAGCCAAGTAAATTCTAAGCAAAAAGAACAAAGCGGGAGGCATCACACTACCAGACTTCAAACTATGCTACAAGGCTACAGTAGTCAAAACAGCATGGTACTGGTACCAAAACAGAGATACAGACCAATGGAACAGAACAGAGGCCTCGGAGGCAACACCACACATCTACAACCATCTGATCTTTGACAAACTGAACAAAAACAAGCAATGGGGAAAGGAT
>PVKV010026836.1:0-27328 GCA_004027835.1 Alouatta palliata
GGGGGGGGTGGGGGTGGGGGTGGAAGGGCAACAGTGACATCCGACCAACTTCCCTCAGTTCCTCTCTGCGAGTCACCATGGGCTAGCAGCGACCACCTCTGTCCAGGTTTCTGAATCTGCTCTCTTGACCCCGTGATCTCAAGATTTCAGGCCTGGGGTACTCCTCTCTGCCTTGGGGTATCCCTGCATCCTGACTGTGCCTTGGTAAACGGCCCCTCTCTTGAGCCCTCTTCCATTTCCCCTGTTTGCAGATGTCCTCTGTTTTCTACAGGGCCCCTGCCTGAACCACGCCCCTCTTGTCTTCGTGGCCTCTGCATCGCCATCCTGCACCACCGAGTCCTCCTTTCCACTGCACTGTTTCCACCAGCATGAAAACACGTTTGTACATCTCCTGTCTAAAAACAATTCATCCTGTTAGCCCATGTCCTTCTTCAGCCACCATCCCCTTCTCTGTTGGCCTCTACCCTTCTCAAAAGAGGTATCTGTGCTCACTGCCTTCATTCCTCACCTCCTATGCACTCTTCAGCCCATTCCAATCTGGCTTTTGCCCAAGTTGCAGTGAAATGCTTTTGGCAAGGTCACCACTGACATCTATGGTAGAAAGCCGAGGGCATGTTTTCCTATCCTGGCTTCCTCAAGCTCCAGCAGGACTGACATCATTCTGCCTCCTTAAAACTCCATCCTCCCGCAGTTCCTCCTAACATGAGGGTCCTCCTACCTCACTGGCCACTCCTGAGTGGACTTTGCTGGCTCCTCTGCCCTGATCCCCACTCAGTGTGGGAGAACCTCTGCACAGATGTGCTAGTTATGATTATGATGATTATTACTATTACTATTTGAGACAGGGTCTCACTCTGTCTCCCAGAAGACGGCTCACTGCAGCCTCAACCTCCCAGGCTCAAGCAATCCTCTTGCCTCAGCCTGAGTAGCTGAGACTATAGGAACATACTACCTCACTCAGCTAATTTTTTTTTGTGGAGACAGAGTCTCACCATGTTGCTCTGACTAGTGTCAAACTGCTGGGCTCAAGTGATCCTCCTGCCTCAGCCTCCCAAGTAGCTGGAATTATAAGCGCACATGACCATGCCTGGCCCAGGGTGTGGTAGTTTTAAAGTACATCCACAAATTACTTCATCTACTCCCCACTTCAGTGAAGCCCAATTCTCCTCCCCTTGAATAGGGGCTACATTTTATGACTCTTTTTTTTTTTTTTCTTTTTAAGACAGAGTTTCACTCTGTCACCCAGGCTGGAGTGCAATGGCATAATCTCGGCTCACCACAACCTCCGCCTCCCGGGTTCAATCAATTCTCCTGTCTCACCCTCCCGAGTAACTGGGATTACAGGCATGCATCACTATGCCTGGCTAATTTTGTGTTTTTAGTAGAAATGGAGTTTCTCCATGTTGGTCAGGCTGGTCTCGAACTCCCGACCTCAGGTGATCCGCCCACCTTGGCTTTTCAAAGTGCTGGGATTACAGGCGTGAGCCACCATGCCCGGCCATAGTTTGTGACTTTTAATGAATGATGGGGTAGTGACTTCCAGTGGTAGATCATGAAAGACATTGTGGCTTCTGCTTTTTCCCTTTCTCTGGTATCACTTGCTCAGGGAAAGCCAGTGGCCATGCTGTAAAGGAACCTGAGCAGCCTATTGAAAGGCCCATATGGTGAGGAACTAAAGTCTCCTGCCAACAGCCAGCAGGGAACAAAGGCCTCTAGCTAAGAACCACGTGAATAAGCCAGCTTGGAAGTGGATCCTCCAGCCCCAGTCAAGCCTTCAAATCACTGCAGCCCCAGCTGACAACTTGAAGGCAACTCGCATCATGCAACCCTGATTCAGAGCTGCCCAGCCCAGCTGCTCCAGAACTCCAGATCCACGGTAAATGTGGGACATAATAAATGATTTTAAGCCAGGCATGGTGGCTCATGCCTGTAATCCCAGCACTTTGGGAGACTGAGGCAGTTGGATCACCTGAGGTCAGGAGTTCAAGACCAGCCTGGCCAACATGGTGAAACCCCGTTTCTACTAAAATATACAAAAAACTAGCCGGACGGATGTGGTGGTAGGTGCCTATAATCCCAGCTGCTTGGAGGCTGAGGCAGGAGAATCAATTGAACCCAGGAGGAGGAGGTTGCAGTGAGCCGAGATGGCACCACTGCACTCCAGCTTGGGCAACAAGAGCAAAACTCCATCTCAAAAAAAAAAATTTAAAATTTAAAACACTAAGATTGACAGCAATTTCTTTTCTTTTCTTTCTTTTTTTTTTAAAGACGGGGTTTCACCATGTTGGTCAGGCTGGCCTTGAACTCCCGACCTCAGGTGATCCGCCCACCTTGGCCTCCAAAGTGCTTGGATTACAGATGTGAGCCACCGCGCCCGGCCGGTTGACAGCAATTTCTTATGCCACAATAGAGAACTAATACAGCAGGTCCTGATTCCTCTTTTTGTCCCTCTCCACTCTCTTCTTCGATGGAAACATCCAATTCTATAGCTTTAAACACCATGTATTGGCTGAGGACTCCCGAATCTCCAAATTCTGACCTCTCCTTTGAGAGTCAGGCTGTAATATGTAATGGCCTCTGTGACATCCTCTCTCAGGTGTCTCAAACTCACTGTCTCCTAAACTGATCTCTCAGGTCCCCCTTACCCATATCAGCAAATGGTACCATTAGGTAGCTTGGTCTAAGCCCCAAGAATTGCCTTTGATTGTCTTTTATCTCACTCCTAACCCCCCTGCAAGTTCCTATTCATTTTATCTTCAAAATACCTCTCAAGTCCATTCACACCTCACTATCTCCACTGCAACCATCTCAGTCCACACCAACATCATCTCTCCCCTGGGCTGCTACACCGGCCTCCCCTCCGTCTCCCTTGAAGTCCATTTTTACACAGCAGTTGGAATCCTCTCAAATTGGAACAACTCAGCCCCATGGAGACTGCAAACAGGGACACGAGTTCCTTCCATTCCTGTATGCATGCCACTTTGCAATGTGTGCCTCTTGATGGCTTTGCTGCTCCTGCCATCTAAGACTCATGTTTTTTTTTTTTTTTCCTCTTTAAGACTGCAAACTCCATGAGAGCAAGAACGATGTCTGGATTTTGCTCATTAATTTATCCCCAGGACCTAGCATCTAGGAGATATTCAATAAATATTTGAATAAATGAATGAAAAAGAATGGTAATAATAATAATTTTTAGAACATGTCAGCCGGGTATGGTGGCTTATGCCTGTAATCTCAGCACTTTGGGAGGCTGAGGCAGTCGGATCACTTGAGGTCAGTTCAAGACCAGCCTGGCCAACATGGTGAAACCCTGTCTTTACTAAAAATACAAAAATTAGCCAGCATGGTAACAGGCACCTGTATTCCTAGCTACTCGGGAGACTGAGACAGGAGAATTGCTTAAACCTGAGATCACACCATTTGCACTCCAGCATGGGGAGAAGAGCAAGACTTGTCTCCAAAAAACAAAAACAAAAAAACCCGAATATGTCACCTTGAGCCAGGCATTGTGCAAAGTACTCAACGTTTACTGTCTTAAATTTGCTGGCTCCAAATGCAGGAATGAGGTCAGCCATTCCCCACATGGGAGAGGCAAACGGTCCCAGCTGAGCTTAGCCCACACTGCCAAGCTACATATCATGAACAAATAAAAGGCCCTTCTTTTTAAGTCACTCAGATTTGGAATGGTTTGTTATGCAGCAGAAACTAACTGATACAGTCCACTTCTCAAAGCCATCCAGGGGCTTCCCACTGTACTTAGTATAAAATCCAAACTTGTAAATGTAGGCTCTGAGGCCTGTGATCTCACCTCACCTGCTCCAGCTCTCCCCTCGTTCACACCCCCGTGCCCCGCTGTTGTTTTTCTTTGAGATGGAGTCTCGCTCTGCTGCCTAGGTTGGAGTGCAGTGGCACAATCTCGGCTCATTGCAACCTCTGCCTCCCAGGTTCGAGTGATTCTCCTGCCTCAGCTTCCCGAATAACTGAGATTACAGGTGCCCACCACCACGCCCAGCTAATTCTTTTGAATTTTTAGTAGAGAAGGGGTTTTGCCATGCTGGCCAGGCTGGTCTCGAACTCCTGACCTCAAGTGATCCACCCACCTCAACCTCCTAAAGTGCTGGGATTACAGGCGTGAACCACCGCTCCCCAGCCTATCACCCTTTTATAGAACAGGAAAGAGCCCAGAGCTAGTGCTTAAGAACTCAGATTCCTGGAGCCAAAGTTTGAATCCAGGCTCCACCATTGCTATCTGTGTGACCTCGGGAAAGTCATTGAGTCTTTCTGTACCTTAGTTTCCTTATCTGTTAAACAGGATTGCCAATATGACCCACCTCCTGGGGTTGTTACGGGGATTAAGTGAGTTGAAATCTGTGAAACACTTAGAACAGTGCCTGACACACAGTAAGGTCTATTAAATATATAGATTTTTCTGGGCTGGATTGTGACCTTTACAAAATTCATATGTTGATGCCCTAAGCCTTAGAACAAGCTTGTCCAACCTGCAGCCTGTGGGCCACATGCAGCCCAGGATGGCTTTGAATGTGGCCTAACTCAAATTCATAAACTTTCTTAAAACATTTTGATATTTTTTTGTGATTTTTTTTTAAGCTCATCAGCTATCATCAGTGTTGATATATTTTATGTCTGGTCCAAGACAATTCTTCTTCCAATGTGGCCCAAGGAAGCCAAAAGATTGGACACCCCTGCACTAGAATCTCAGAATTTTTTTTTTTTGAGAGTGTATTTGGAAACCGGGCTTTTTTTTTTTTTTTTTTTTTAGATGGAGTTTTGCTCTTGTTGCCCAGTCTGTAGTGCAATGACATGATCTTGGCTCACCACAGTCTCCACCTCCTGGGTTCAAGCAATTCTCCTGCCTCAGCCTCCCGAGTAGCTGGGATTATAGGCATGTGCCACCACACCTGGATAATTTTTGTATTTTTAGTAGAGATGGGTTTCTCCATGTTGGTCAGGCTGGTCTCGAACTCCTGACCGCAGGTGATCCACTCGTCTCGGCCTCCCAAAGTGCTGGGATTACAGGCGTGAGCCACCACTCCCAGCCAAAAGTTCCTCTTTGAGGTGTATTACTATTCTTTTCTCACTTAGTCATACCAGGCTTTGTTTCCAGAAAGGATTTAGGCAGCTGGCTTCAGGATGCATGATGATGTTCCTGCTTGGGACATAAGGTCTCCATGTGTGTCTTGTGCTAGTGGCGTCAGTTGTGAGATTCTGGAAACAACACTGGACTCCTTGAGAATTAACCAGTTCTGGCCCTAACGATGACATCTATGAGCTGCCTGACCTTGGGCAACTCACTTTATCTCTCTGAGCCTCAGTTTTCTCATCTGGAGAATGTGCGTGCCTTTAGCTGTCGTATCTATTAAACTCGTAATGAGACAGGCAGTACTCGGCATGCTGGATTTTCACAGGAGTCCAAAAAGACAGGATTAAGTTGTATTATTACATCCTGTCTTATAGATGAGGAAACTGAGGCTCCAATAGGGAAAGCTTACATAGTTCAGGCAGCAAACTGGAACTCTAATTCGAGATGTTCTTACTCTAACCCTGTCTGTTTAGACCCTGGGCTCTACAGCCTTCCCGTACACATAGCCATGCATATGCAGGAAGCTGTTGCAAATGCTCCATAAATTTGAATTGTTCAGAAGACAAGACTCACAGGTCTTAAACAGAGCAAGATGGGAAGGCTCAGAATGAGATTTGAAGAAGGGCCGTGTCAAAGATGGTGTGTAACAGGCAAAATGGAGTGGAGTGCTGGAGGAAGGGTACTCCAGGGAGGGGCTGTGGGAGCAAAAGTGTGGAGTTGGAATGAAGTTGGCATGTCAAAGTCCAGAGGCCCAGCTGGGAGCAGGAAGAGGCAAGGTTAAGGAGAGTCTGGGTGAGCTTGGATGTCTGGCTGGAGCATGAAGGAGCCATAATGCACTCTTGGGCAGGGGAAGTGGGATGGTGTGGTGGGTAGTGGCCATTATCACTCTCATCATCATCTTCACCTCCCTTTACTAAACACCTACTATGTGCTAAGCCCTAATCGAAGCACTATGCATGTATTATTTCACACAATGTCTCAACAGCTCCTTGAGGTAGGTCTTACTATTACAGTTGGGAAACTCAAGTTCAGAGAGGGGAGAATCTACCACAGTTACTTAGCTAGGAAGTGACCAAGTTATGACTTGAACCTTAATCTGACTCCATAGCCCATGTTTCATTTTTTTTTTTTTTTTTTTTTTTTTTTGAGATGGAGTCTCACTCTATCACCCAGGTTGGAGTACAGTGGCATGATCTTGGCTCACTGCAACCTCTGCCACCCGGGTTCAAGCAATTCTCCTGCCCCAGCCTCCTGTGTAGCTGGGGTTACAGGCACCTGCCACCACACCCGGCTAATTTTTGTATTTTTAGTAGAGATGAGATTTCACCGTCTTGGCCAGGCTGGTCTTGAACTTCTGACCTCGTGATCCACTTGGGCCTCCCAAAGTGCTGTGATTACAGGCATGAGCCACCATGCCCTGCCATAGCCCATGCTTCTAACCACCTGGGAGGTCCTCTGAGACCTTTGGGAAAAAAAGAGGCTGAGACTGGGCAGGGCAGAGTAGGCTGGTGGGTAACCACCGCCCCCCACAATCCCCAGGGTTGAGACCCACCCTCGTTCTCCAGCTTCCTTTTCTCCAGCTCCGCCTCGATCTGGTCCAGCACCATGGCCAGCTCCCCGAGGATCTTCTTCAGGTAGCTCACGTCATCATGCTCCAAGATCTTGGCCTGCGGGCAGGACAGGGCCAAGAAAAGCTGAGTTGGCCTCGATAGAGCCAGGATGTCCAGGGATGGAAGGAGCTTTGCTAACCTCCTTCTGCAAACCTCCAAATACCCCCCAAGTATATAGGATGCCCCTCCTGTTATGAAGCACACTCATCTGGTGCCTACAACAGTCCTGCGAGCTTGGCTGTCCTGCCTAGATCCCTGGTATATTCATACACCCAGATGCTGGAGGGCTGGCTGCTAGTGGCTCACAGCCGTGCCTTCTCTCAGCCAATAAGGAGCTGCATTGCCCACAAATAATTGGGAGGTTACTGTCTGCACCCCTCCCTCCAGCAATCTGTAGTCAATGTCCTACTGATATGAGGGGATGAAAGGCTGGCTCCTTGCCTCAAGTTTGACCACCTTTGTGGTGCCATTTCTACTCCAGAGCGTCCTGTGGAATCAAATGAGGCTTTGCAGCTTCCTCTTCCTTATTCCTCCCATCCCTCTGGGGTCCCCCTCAGAGCACTCCTTCAATTCCTCCTTTCCCAAGAACCCCTATTTAGTGCTCTGCATTTATTTCTATTTATTTGTTTATTTATTACTACTACTTTTTGAGACAGTCTCACTCTGTTGTTCAGGCTGGAGTGTAGTGGCCCGATCTCAGCTTACTGCAACCTCCACCAACCAGGTTCAAGCAATTCTCCTGCCTCAGCCTCCCGAGTAGCTGGGACTACAGTTGCCCACCATGGTGGCTAGCTAATTTTTGTATTTTTAGTAGAGACGGGGTTTTGCCATGTTGGCCAGGCTAGTCTTGAACTCCTGACAAGTGATCTGCCCGCCTCAGCCTCCCAAAGTGCTGGGATTACAGGCATGAGCTACCACGCCTGGCCAATGCTCTGCTTTTAAAGACACACCCTAAGACATGAGGAAAGTGAGGCCCCAGGGCAGCAGTTGCTTACCCAAGGTCAAACAGCTAGTAAATGGCAGGAGACAGGATTGGAAAAGCAAGCCAGGGGTTTTTCCATTTCACATCACCAGCTACTCTTCTACTTAGAACTGCTGATCTTCTACTTAGCTTCTCCTGTGGTTCATTTCCATGGAAGAGATGGTAGGGAAGGGACTCAGCAGGCCTAGGGGCACTCACCATGAGCTTTTTCTGTTTGGAAAGGTAGGGCTCGGAGAGCTGGGGCTCCTCTTCATGGTCCAGTTTCATGAGGTCCGTGGTGGCATTGGCTAAATGTCCTGGGGAGAAAATAGGAAAGGTCCCATTCCTCTGATACCTGGGTTGCTCCTCCATCACCTCCCTTACACAAGTTGAAGTAGGCCCCATCCAAACACTGGTCAGAGAAGTAACACTGTCAATAGCCAACACTTAGGGAGCACTGCAGGCTGTGCCATAGTGATAGATGAGATGCCATCCTGCCCTGAGCTCAGGCTGGTGAGAGAGACAGGCACATAAAGAAATCCCAGGCACAATGCCTCACTCCTGTAATCCTAACACTTTTGGAGGCTGAGGTGGGAGGATCACTTGAGCCCAGGAGTTCAAGACCAACTTGGGCAACAGAGCAAGACCCCATCTTTTTTTTAAAAAAAAAGTTAGCCAGGTGTGATGGTGCACACTGTAGTCCCAGTTACTCAGGAAGCTGAGGCAGAAGATCGCTTGAGCCTGGGAGGTCAAGTCTGCAGTGAGCTATGACTGCACCACTGCACTGCAGCCTGGGCAACAGAATGACCCTGACTCTAAAAAAATACTAAAATACATAAATAATACACATCAGCAATATTATAAAATACACATTTTTTTAAACAGAAAAATAAAAAAAAAACTCTACAGCACAGCATGATTAATCTGTAGGGAAGAATGGACACAAGGCAGAGGGACTCAGGGGCTGCCTGCCTGGGGCACAAGGGGCTGAGAGGCCTCACAGAAGAGGAGACTGTACCCTTGAGGACGAGTAGGAGATGCCAGAAATCGATAGACCCGACCCTAGACCTGGTCATCTTCCCTGCCTCCCTGCTTCTCCCCTGCATTCTTCCCAAATTGCAGCATCCCCTCCCCCACACAAAGCCCAGCCAGATGCCTGGGATTCACTGTCAGCTCCTCCCGCCACCTCACCCCACATCAAGTCAGTCCCAGGTCCTGTTGATTCTTCCTCCTCCATCTTTCTCATATTTTCTCATGTTTAACGTCCTCTGTTTAACCTCTGACTATCTCTTAGTTTAGACCCCATTAATGTCTTACCTGGGTGATTTAACCCACCCTCTGCCACCTCCCTCTCCCTTACAAGCCCTTCTCCCCACCCCTGCCAGAGATATCTTCTTCACACACTTGACCGTGCCACTCCCTGTTTAAAACCCATCCCTAGCTCCTCACTGCCCTTAGATAACATCCTATTTCCTCAACTTGCCTTTGAAGAGCCTGCAGGATCCACTTCCTCTCCCTCTCACCTGCTCCATCTTTCATTGAGTTTCCTTAACTGTCCCTGTCCCAAGATGTAAATTTCAGCCACTCCACATGCTTGCTGTTCCCTGAATGTGCCAGACCACTCCACACCTCCAGGCTTCTCATACTATTGCTTCTTCCTAAAATAGCCTTATCCTCCTTTCCTGAAAGCCTCCTTCTAGATCCAGCTGAAGATCACCTCCTCCATGAAGCCCTTCCTGATCCTCTAGGAGGTCTGCCCACTCAATGCCTTTGCTTCCCAGTTTATGCTCTACAGACTTCTGCCAGGGAATGCAAACACACCAATCAGAGCTGCCATTCACAACTCCATTAACCTTGCTGTCTCTATGAAAAGAGCCGTCCTGGACTTGTGCAGTTGCTTGCTGTACATGGAGATTTTGGTGCTAATGTAGTTATCGCTGAATATGTATGTCTCCCTCTAACACTTGAGCTTCTGGAGAGCAGTGTCTATGTCAGATTCATCTTTGTTCCCTTAAAACCCAGCACAGACCTGGCACACAGCAGGAGCTCAGTGAGTGTTGAATGAATGAATGAGTGAATGAATGAATGAAATGAGTGAGTGACAGGTTGTTTCACTTCTGTCCTCTGAGATGTCACCACCCACCGCCCATCTCCTATCCTGGCACAAATCCCAGTAAACACACTCCCAGCTCGTTCAGGTTCAGGGCTATATTAAGGCTCATTGATGTTTTATGAATGTGAAGGTCAAGGACAGCATCTTCTTTCTTGCCTCTCACCCAGTGCTGCCCATGTGGCTGGCTTTAGACTCCAGGAGGGCAGGCCAGCCCAAGAGAAAACCTGAAGCTGATTTGGAGGTCACTGCAGGCTGGCTTCTACTCCTTCTGCACTCTGGGACCTCCCTCCCCTCATCCCCCAGCTGGGCTGGAGCCCTGAGATCGTCTCTGCCTCCTCAGAGAATGACGGGGAGGGAGGGAGTGGGGTGGGTCTGCTCTGGACTCCCACTGCCTTCTAGGCACCTTCAAATGGCTCAGGGCAAGATTGAGGGAGTACTCCTAGCCTCCAGAAGCACTTGGGGACTCCTCCAGCCCTCCGTCAGGCCTCCACCTACCAACAGCCAGGGCCTGCCCCATTCACTCTTCCCTCAGAGGAGTGATCTTCCTAAAATACAGATCTGACCATGTCACTTCCCATCACTACCTCTCCACTGCTCTTTGGAGAAAATCCAAATTCTGCCAGACCTCCTCCCCAGACACACACCACGACCATTTCCACCCCACCTTGGGCTACAGTTGCACCACACTGAACTTCCTCTGGCTCCCCAAACACACCACACCCTGTCCTACTCCAGAGCGTGAAATAATTCTCCCTCTTCCTTCCCTTCTACCTGCTACACATCCTTGGTCACTGCTGCATTTTGGAAGCCTTCTGTGGCCCCAGAGGCTGGGGTGGGCACGTGTATGTCCACAACCTCCCTGATCTCCTGCTCATAACACTTTTTGGCACCAGATTAAACATTTTTTAATGAATTCATTTTTGAACAGTTTGTACGTGTCTATTGTTAAAATTCAAACTATATTGAAGAAGGTCCTATAAAAGTAAATCTCTGTCCTCTCCAGCTGCAGTCTGTTAGTTCTATTCCCCAAAGACAAAAACTATTGGCAGCTTCTGTGTATCCTTCCAGAAATACTCCTTGCAGTGCAAGCATCTGCGTGTCCATTTAACCCCCTTCTTAGTACTAATGATAGCACACTGGATTTTTTTTTTTTTGACCTTCACTTTTTTCCACTCGCTAATCTATCTTAGGGAGCATTCCATATATCTATTAATTTTTAAAAACATCTGCACAGTATTCTATTGTATGGAAGTACCCATAATTTATTTATCCGGTTCCCAATTCATGACAGCTGGGTTATTTCCAGAGATATTCTTGGTCTTGCCAACTATGCTGCAGTGAATACCTTTGCACATACATCTTGGTGCACATGTTCAAGTGTAACTCAGGGTAATCCCCAAGATGGGGGCTATTTTATGTTTGACATAGAGTGCCAGGCTGCCCTCCTGAGAGCTTGTGTAAATTCACTTAGTCCCGCACTGCCATTGCCTGGTGGCTTGTCTTTCCTTCTATGGAACTTGACCCTGGGATGGCAGAAGCTGTGCCTATTCCTGTTTGTCCCCAGTCCCCTGCCCAAGGTCTCTTAAATGTTGTTGAGAGGGCTGTTGCTGGGAGCCAGATGTGTAGATAAATCCTGACTCTTGGCCACGCACAGTGGCTCATCCCAGCACTTTGGGAGACTGAGGCGGGCAGATCACCTGAGTTCAGAAGTTCAAGATAAGCCTGGCCAATATGGCAAAATCCCATCTCTACCAAAAATACAAAAAATTAGCCAGGCGTGGTAGCATGTGCCTGTGGTCCCAGCGACTTGGGAGGCTGAGAGAATTACTTGAGACTGGGAGGAGGCGGTTGCAGTGAGTCAAGACTGCACCACTGCACTCCAGCCTGGATGACAGACGGAGATTCTGTCTCACCAAAAAAAAAAAAGAAAGAAAGAAAAAATTCTGAGTCTTGTTAAGTGGCAATGGTTCTCAAGGGACAGGTTGAGTTCTACAACCTGACACCTCCTGCAACCCTGCCTTTGAACATTAGCCACGTTCCTTTGAGGGGAAGGACAGGACCGTTTACCAAGCACCTATTATCTACTAAGAATCTTCAGGTGTCTTTTGGCTCCAGGACCCCGTGGTGATTACTCAGAGCCTAGACTGTAGTCTGTAAACAGCTGCCGAGGGATTATCTGATTTAATCCAACGCCCATTCACCAGGTGTCAGACCTTCAATCCAAGACCGCACTGGGGACCTTGCTACATCTGGGCAGACTTCCTTCCTAATCCTAACCCTGAGTTCACTCGGTGTCCTTGGCCACCAAGCACAGCCCTGACTGTCTAAGGCTGAAACTCATGTGGGGCGAACAAACCTTGTGGGGACAGACAGCCCCGTAGTCTCTGTAAGGGAGGGCAGGACAAGAGTAGGAGGCAGGGGAGGGGGATGGGAGAGAGACTGGCAGAGAGGGAGAGAGACATATTCTGTTAGAAACTGGGTGAATGAGATGGAAGGCTGGGAAGGCAGGGGGGAAGGGGGCCGCAAGCAAGAGGCAGAGAGAGACAGCAAGAGTGAGAGAGAAAGACGAGCAGAGTCAGGAACCAACCCAAAGCACCCAGAGAGCGGCAGGGACAAATGGAGAGTGCAAACGGATAATACAAGAGAAAGAGGAAGAAGGGAAGGACGGATGGAGGATGGAGAGAGGCTGAGGAGAGGGAGGGCTTCCTTTGGAAAAAGGAGGGACAGTGAAGGGCGAAGTGAAGGGGCCGTCTGGCCCCCGGCACTCACTGCGGATCTCGGCTGTGGCATACTTGGGGATCATGGAGTCGGTGGTGAGCTCGGGGTGCAGGATGCAGCCGTGCGTGTAGGCGTCCATGGGCAGTGCGTCCAGCAGCTCCCGGTACTGCAGCACCCTCGCGTGCTGCGGGCTGCCCACCTCAGGCATCAGGGCCACCACGTGCTCTGTGGGCACCGCCAGGGTCTGGGCAGGGCAGCCAGAGGGCCCTGCCCTGGCCACCTGCCCCCAGCATCCCTGAGCCCCAAGATGTCTCTGTCCAGAGGCCCCGGGCCCACCCATGCTCGGGCTCGGCTGCTGGCTGACAGGGGATCCTAGTGGTGGCCCAGCCACCTCTCCTCACTGGGCTCTGCCAAGCTGTTCCTAAGGGGTAGCTCCTCTCAGCTCCAGACTTGCTGCCAGGCGGGGGTCTAGGCCCAGTGTTGCGGGATTCAAGAGAAGCTGCAACCTAGGTGTTCAACACTTGGGTCCTCTTGACTTTTAAACATTGGCAATCAATTCATATTCTTTTAAAACAGTGCACACCTGGGCCCCGATGCCCTCCCAATGGCTGTCTGAGCCTCTGCGATGGGCAGTGAGTTCCTGAGCCTGAAGAGGGCCTAAGTGGGGAGAGGACGGAGGGCTCTGTGGGGTTCTGGGGTGCTGGGCCCTCCCCTGTCTGCAGGGTTCTGGGGTATCTGGCCCTCCCTTGTCTCAGGGTTCTGGGGTGTCTGGGTCCTCCCCTATCCATGGGGTGCTGGGTTATCTGGGCCCTCCCCTGTCTGTGGGGTCCTGGGATATCTGGGCCCTCCCCTGTCTCAGGGTTCTGGGGTGTCTGGGACCATGTCTCCAGGTTCCTAGGAAATCTATGTTCCAGAGAGAGCTGGGTCCTGCCCTTGCTCTGGGACCCCTGGGGGATCTGGACCCTCTCTGTGGGGACCTAGAGGGTGTCCTGGGGCTACTCATGCTGAAGGGGCCGTGCCTGTGACTGCATAGCTCTGGAGAAGGGGCTGTAGCCCCACTGCTCCTCAGGGGCTGTCTGGGCTGTGCCCTTACAGTACCAGGGGACGGGGAGGTCTCTGGGGTCCTTATGGATCAGTAGCATGCCCATGGCTCTGGGGGTTTTGGGGGCATCTGAACCCTGCCTGTGGCTCTGTGGCTCCTTTTTGGGGAGACTGGGCCTTGCCCATGGCCCCAGTGAATTTCCCAGGCTTTCCAAAGTTCTGGGACCCTGTCAGCCTGTGTGGGCCCCTGAGGATCTGTGGTGTGGAGCAGGGCCCTGGGTGGGGAGGCAGCCGTACCTCCTGTGAAGGTGCGCTCCACGTAGTCAATGATCTGGTCATAGTCACTGATGATGTTGTCGCGGTGGATGATGACGGGCACCTCCTCGCCCAGGTTGAGCCGCATGAACCAGGGCTCCTTGTGCTCGCTCTGCGGCAGGCTCACGTCCCGCTCCTCACACACCAGGCCCTTCTCGGCAATCACCAGCCGCACCTGCAGGCGCCAGGGTCAGAGCGGGGAAGGCGGGCGGACACAGGGGACACTCTGCCCGGGTGGGGTGGGGGTGTGTGGGGAGGGAGGTCAGAGGTCACACACAGGAGGGGACACGGTTGCTTTTAGCCCATTCTTGGGCACCTGGGTTTGGGGGGATATCTCTTGGGGGCATGTGCCTGATGGAAGGAGGAATGCAGTTCTGCTCAGGGGACAAGGGGCAGTGCTGCCTGCTGGCTGAGGGGCTGGATTTGACAGCTGGATACATCTGGAATAGGATTCCTGGCTGTGTGAGTGTGGACAGAGTCCTTAAACTTTCTGAGCCTCAGTTTCCTTATTTTAAAAATGGGAGTATTAACAGTATCAACCCAGTGTTTGGGACTAACAGTTGGCACTCACTTTGTGATCATCGTTATCACAGTTAAACACTCAGCCTGGCTCCTAGGAGTGGGTCTGGCCAGGAAATTCACAGAAACTTTTTTTTTTTTTTTTTTGAGACAGAGTCTTGCTCTATTGACCAGGCTGGAGTGCAGTGGTGCAATCTCGGCTGAATGCAACCTCCACCTCCTGGGCTCAAGCAATTCTCCTGGCTCAGTCTCCCAAGTAGTTGACACTACAAGCTCTTGCCACCACGCCCAGCTAATTTTTTTTTGAGACAGAGTTTTGATCTTGTTGCCCAGGCTGGAGTGCAATGGCGTGATCTCGGTTCACTACAACCTCCACCTCCCAGGTTCAAGCGATTCTCCTGCCTCAGCCTCCCGAATAGCTGGAATTACAGGCACATGCTACCATACCCGGCTAATATTTATATTTTTAGTAGAGATGGGGTTTTGTCATATTGGCCAGGCTGGTCTTGAACTCCTGACTTCAAGTGATCCACCCACCTTGGCCTCCCAAAATGTGGGGTTGCAGGCATGAGCCACCACACCTGGCAAGCTTTACTTCTTTGTGCCTCAGTTTCCCCTCCTGTCCAATGGGAGTCCTATAGCAATTGCCTCGGAGGCCCATTGTGAGGATTAAATGCATTAGTCCCTGTGGAATGGTGGCTGAAACACAGTAGGGGTAATGTGTCTTAGCTGCTGGTATGAGGGCAGGTTTTGGAGGCAGACAGACCTTGACTTGGAAGCCTAGCTCTACTGCTTATTTGCTGTGTGACCTTGAACAAGTCACTTGCTCTCTCTGATTTCTAGCTTCTGTGAAGTGAGGAATGCAAGCATGAAGTTGAAATGGGGTGTTGTGGAGAGAGCCCCAGCATAGAAGGTTAATATATGAGTTCTAACATCACTTATTACACACACACCACGTACACACTCTGGGGTGTCCTACAATACTTCATGCCCCACCCTCACAGTGAACAGAAACACATCCTTCTGTTTGGTGGATCGTGGGAAGGGAAAGGTAGCTTACCCTGAAACATCCAACATCCATTCACAGATTTATTTGCTCCATTAACCAAGAGCAGGTCCTATAGCTGGAGCGCATGGTGCAGGTAGAGGCCCTGGGCTAGGACGCAGGGGTTCAAGTCCTCATCTTGGATCTGCCATAGCAATGCTGTGTGACCTTAGAGCTATCACTGCCCCTTTCTGAGCCTCCTTTTTCTCATCAGCAAAACAAGGGGGCTGGATTCAGTGTTCATGGAGTGCCCCACAGCCCTGCTGCAAGTGACACTACTACATTCACAACCATGCAGGAGGCAGGAGATGGGACTGACTCTGCCTCCCTCCTCGACAGTGGGAGGGAGCTGCTGGTTCTGAGAGAGGGGGAAAGACTGTTGCAGAGAGTGAGCAGCCCGGGGGCGGCATCTGTTTGGGTATGAGTGTGTGAGTGAGTGCGTATGAGTGAGCAAATATATGTGCATGTCTGTGTGTGCGTGAGTGTGGGTGTGCATGGATGAGTGTATAGGTGTGAGTATTCAAAGCCTGTGAGTGTGGATGTGAGAGTGTGCATGTGTGCACATGTGAGTGTGTGCCTTGTGTGTGTGCATGTGTCAGTGTGAGTGTGCATGAGTGGGAGCATGTATGCATGTGTATACTTGAGCTCATGGGTGGCCTGTGACCTGGAGAAGCCCAGAGTAGTGGAGACTGGAGTTTGGCTGGAGCAGACAGCCCCCTTCTCTTGTCTTTACCTGGCCCTCCATCCTCCAGGCCAAGCTGGGACCTCTGACTGGGGGAAAACAGAGCCCAAACCAGGCCTTTGTCCTTGGTAGGGCCAGACAGTTGGCTTTCAATCTTGGCAGGGCACCTGCCTGCAGGGGCCGCTCCCATGCCCTGCCCTGGGTCTCCGGTGAAGGTGTCAGATAGGGCTGCTATTTGGGGAGGGGACTATCTTTAGAGGCATGATAATCCTGCTTGGAGCTGCTTTGGGGTCACCCTAGCAGGCGGCCAAGGAGACTTTCACCTTTAGCTGAACTACAGGCCAGAGCCATGTATCACCCTGTGGGGGAGGGGGACCCAGAGAGGAAGCCAAACCTAAGGGAAGGGCATGCAGCTACCAAGGCCATCTGCCATGTGTGCCCCCTGGAGGCTGGGCTAGACCTGGGTGGTCACCACTTAGTGTGATCAGACATCAGCCATCTCTGGGTGAATGAGCTTCCCTGTGGGTGCCTGAAAATCACCCACTAGTGCCTCACTATCATGGGTCAGGCACTCCCTCTCCTCCCCCAGGCCTTTGTTTATGTGACAGCCTGGGTTGGTGCCTCAGATTAGTCATTTAGTTGCGGTGTGACTTTGTAAAAGACACTCAGCATCTCTGAGCTCAGTTTATTTCAAATTATTATTATTTTTTAATTAATAGGTTTTATTTTTAGAGCAGCTTTAGGTTTACAGAGTCAAATGACTTTTGAACATAACACATCACAGCTTGCAAATCCATCACTTTTCACCGCTTTTTACTGAGTGCCTACTATGTACCAGGTCTTGTTAGAAACTCAGCAGTGAATAACACAAAGATCCTGACCTCAGGAAACTGACATGTTAGTGGGGGCAGGCAGATGATAAACAATTTGGTTTGTCAAAAGATGGTGAGTGCTCCCCAAAAAAGAGAAAATAGAGCAGGGACGGGGAATTGGGGCACCAGGGTGTCAGGTAGACAGGTGGTAATTTTAAATAAGGTGGACTATTAAGACAGGCCTCTTGAGAAGGTGGCATTTGAGCAAAGGCTTGAAAGAAGTGAGGGAGTGGTCCACACAGGGACCTGGAGAAGAGAGCTTCGGACAGAGGGAAGAGCCAGTGCTAAGGCTCTAAGCATGTCGGATATACTCGAAAGACAGCAAGGAAGCCAGTGTGTCTGGAGCAGGGCAGTCAGGAGTAGACAAGGAGTGTACTTGTCTACTTGTGTACTTGCAAGGAGCAGAAAGGGTTGTGCACAGTATCTTTTTTTTTTGAGACAGGGTCTCACTCTGTTGCCCAGGCTGGAGTTCAGTGGTGCAATCTTGGCTTGATGCAACCTCCACCTCCCAGGTTCAAGTGATTTTCCTACCTTAGCTTCCCAAGTAGCTGGGACTACAGGCATGCACCACCATGTCTGGTTAATTTTTGTTTTTTGTTTTTAGTTTTTGGGTTTTTTTTGAGCTGGAGTTTCGCTCTTGTTGCCCACACTGGAGTGCAGTGGCACAATCTCGGCTCACTGCAACCTCCGCCTCCCAGGTTCAAGCAATTCTCTTGCCTCAGCCTCCAAAGTAGCTGGGAGTACAGGTGCACACCATCATGCCCAACTAATTTTTGTATTTTTAGTAAAAATGGGGTTTCACCACGTTGGTCAGGCTAGTCTCGAACTCCAGACCTCAGGTGATCCACCTGCGTCAGCCTCCCAAAGTGCTGGGATTACAGGCATGAGCCACCATGCCTGGCCTGTATTTTTAATAGAGACAGGGTTTTACCCGTTGGCCAGGTGAACTCCTGACTTCAGGTGATCCACCCACCTTGGCCTCCCAAAATGCTGAGATTACCGATGTGAGCCACCATGCCTGGCCAGCTTCTCCACAGGATCTTTTAATCCACACTCCCAGGCCAAGGGGTCCATGAATCAATTCAAGGACTCCTTGAACTAGGATGGGAAAATTACATGTTTATTTTCAGTAATCTCAAACTGACAGTTAGCATTTTCTTCAATTATGAATGTAGGCGATAAAGTGGGGTAGAGTTTAGCAGTGCCTGCAATATTGTCACCACTAGGAATCAGATATTTTCATCACTTCACAGTTGTTGCAGTTGCCTCAAAATATCATGCGCACTCATCACAATTCCAGTATGACAGTTGTTATGGGACCAGCCACCAGGCCGTGTTATATAAGGGGTTAATACAGAAACATAAATATTATTATATAATGCCGTACTTCAATACGGTTGGTTTTCATTCTAACCTAAAAATCCTATGCGTTTTATTTTATTCGATTAAAAACATTGGCCGGGCGCAGTGGCTCACGCCTGTAATCCTAGCACTTTGGGAGGCCGAGGTGGGTAGATCACCTGAGGTCAGGAGTCCAAGACCAGCCTGGCCATCATGGTAAAACCCCATCTTAATAAAATTAAATTAAATTAAATTAAATTAAATTAAATTTAAAAAAAAAACAACATTATTCTGAGAAGGGCCCATAGGATCCCCCGAAACTTGGGTCTTGACTCAAGCAAGATTAGGACCCAGCTAACCTAAGCTTGCTTGAGTCAAGACCCAAGTCTGGGGCCTGCCAGAGGCCAATTCTGACACCCAGGCATGGCAGGAGAGATGCAATGGCCTGAGGCCATTGTGAGGACTCTGGTGTTTCCCTGGAGGGACCTAGGAGCCACTGCAGACTTCTGAGCAGAGAAGTGGGGAGATGTATCTTGTTACTGCCCCCATCAGCTCTCATCTGTGGGCCTCCTCTTAGGTGGGGGGAGGCAGTACATGGTCAAGTGCAGCCTGGACAAGTTGGGGGGCCAGGCCTAAGAGTTTGAAAGGCAAGGGCAGGGTGGGAGAGAGCTCATCCTTCACCCCTTGCGTGTCTCCTGCCGTGCCTGGGTGTCAGAACTGGCCTCTGGCAGGCCCTAGACTTGGGTCTCTTGTCCCTGGGAACTGAAGGCTGGGCCAGGAGCTCTCCAGAGGTACATCTGAGACAGGGCAGACCCTGAGAGGAGGCAGTAAGGGAACCATGAACCAGGCTTGTTGCAAGGAGCCAGGGATGACCCTCAGAGACTCACTCTGGTGGAAATAACAACAGTAACAACAGCCAATTATTAGTATCACCTCTGTGCCAGGCACTCTTGTAGAGCTTTACATGCATTAGCTCTTAATCCCTGTGAATTCCAATGAGATAGGTTCTAGTACCTTCCAGTAGCCTCACTTTTAAGAAAAGGAAACAGGCACAGAGATTGTAAGTAACTTTTCCAGTCACACAGTACGAAGTAGTGGTTTTTGAAAAGTGGCGGATAGAGGACAGATGGATTCCCCAAAGGCAGGAGGCACTGAGGGGTAAGGCAGTTCTTCCTGCCTGGGGAAAGAGGAGGGAGGCAGGTTGTATCAAACATCTAGTTCATTTCCCTGTTGGGAAAACTGAGGACCAGTGAGGGTCAGGTCACACAGCCAGTTAGTGGGACTGCCAGCACTAGAACCTTGGTGTCCTGACTCCCTGCATTTTTGCCCCTCCTGGCCTTACTCCTCCCCACAAAGGAGAAGGAGACTGGGGGCAGGGACAGCCTCAGAAGCATCCTACAATTAACTCTATGCATTTACACCCTCCTCCAAACCCTGTGGCCCCAAATCATGACCTATGTTAGTGCTTGAAAGCTCACTGTTAGCAGGCAATTGTTTAAGGCATTATTCTAAGTGTGGGAACATGCATGATATCACTCAATCTTCCCAGCCCTCTCCCCCAAATATATTAAAAAGTTGCCTTAGAGAGGTAAAGAACACACTTGCACAAAGTCACATAGCTGGGAATGGCAAAGTTGGGGTTTAATTGCATGTCTGGTTGATTCCAAAATCCATGCCTTTATAACAGCACCCAGCACTTAACTGAGCACTTTCTATGTGCCAGGTGCTATTCTAGGTGATTGACATGGATACATTTGCTGAATCCCTACAATGACCCTGTTGGGGAGGCACCAATGTTCTCAATTTACAGGTGTGGATAACTGAGGCGTGAGAGATTAAGCAGCTTGCACGGAATTACCCAGCTGGCCAGTGGTAGAGCTGAGATGGAAGCCTGGGCAGTCTGGCCGTAGAGTCTGGGCCTTGGGCCCACACACTGTCCTGCTGCCCTCTGGGTCTGTAATGATCTCCAGATGCCCAGTGAAACCACCATCACTCCTAGAGGTGGGCTGTTTTTCTCCATTAATAGTTCACATGCCATTAAAGGCAGGCTATTTAGAGGCTTGACAATGGGGACTTCCCTCTTTATACAATTAAGGCCCTTCAGGATTGGCAAGAGGGAAGGAAACTCACCTGCTAAGCTCCTACTACATGCCAGGCAGTTAACATATGTCTATGTCTTCTAAAGAGTCCAGGAATTCTGCAGGGTAAGATGTAAAATCCCTGTTTCCAGATGAGGACATTGAGGCACAGAGAGGTAAAGTGACTTGCCCAAGGTCACTCAGCCAGTAAGTAGCCAAGATGAGAATTGAATCCAGCACTATATGACTGCAGAGCCCATGCCCTTTCTGCCAAGCTACACTGTTTCTAGAATCCACCATGGGCCCCTGGGTAGGGGGAAGACCCTGGCATGGGAGACAAAAGGATGCCCAGGTTACTTTGGCCAGAGACTTGGTCAAACGTGGGGTTGCAGCAGATGGTCTCATCCCTGACAATGGGGCCACCTCAGCCCTGAGCTCAGGCCACATAGGAAATATTTCATGTTGTAAAGAACAGGAGGGTCCCTCATGATATGGTTATGGGAGGTGCCACCTCCCTGCCCCCTGTCTGGTCCCAGCCACTGGAGCCTGCTTCCTGGTTCTAGAATCTGAAGGGCAGTCTGCTTCATCTCCAAAGGCCCCATCCCCAGGCTTCTTGCATGAGGCCTAGGATGCAGTGGGTGCTCTGCAAGCATGTGTGGAATTTGTGGATCATTCCAGTATGACCTGGATTAACTCTGGCCCCTCCTTTCCCTAGTGTTTTAATACCATTATAACAGCCATGCGTGGTGGCTCCTGCCTGTAATCCCAGCACTTTCGGCTGCTGAGGTGGGTGGATCACTTGAGATCAGGAGTTTGAGACCAGCCTGGCCAACATAGTGAAATGCTGTCTCTACCAAAAATATTTGAAAAATAGCCAGTGTGGTGGCGTGCGCCTGTAGTCCCAGTTACTTGAGAGGCTGAAGCAGGAGAATTGCTTGAACCCAGGAGGCGGAAGTTGCCGTGAGCCGAGATCGCGCCATTGCACTCCAGCCTGGGTAACAAGAGCCAAACTCCGTCTCAAAAAAAAAAAAAACAAAAAAAAAAACAAAACGTAACACCTATTATTAACAGAGCCTTGACCCCTCACCAGGCACTGGCGCTGGTACTTTTTGTGCATCATATCACATTTCACTCTCACAATAGCCCTCCAAGGAAGTTACTGCATTCACCCCATCTTACAGATTATAAAGCTGAGGCTTTGGAGAGGTAAAGTAACCTATCCACAGCTCCACAGTGAGTCAGTGGGCAATATGATTGGTGGACCAGCTTCAAAAGCATCACCTGGTCACTTGTTGGAAAAGCAGCATCTTGGACCCCATTCCAGACCTACTGGATCAGAATCCTTGGGGTAGAATCCAGCAGTCTGGATTTTAACCAGCATCATCCAGGGATTCTAATGCATGCTCAAGTTTGAGTAGTGCCAGTCTGTAACACTTAGTTCCTAAGTTATACCCCTTCTTCAACAACCCTGTCAGCAACCCTGAGAAGGGGTTGGGATTGGAAGTAACTATTGCTATTGTCATTATCCCGCTTTCCAGTTGATGAAATGAGCCTAGACCAAGACTCAAACCCAAGTCTTTGGGTTCCAAGGCCCTTTCTCTTCATGGGATCTGTTTTTCCATCTGGAAAATGAGCGAATGGAACAAAAGGATCTTCCAGGAAGAAGAGGAGTCAGAGGGTCAGGCAGCGGTGCCGCTTAGGCCCCAACAGGACCCGCCTCTGGGCCCTGGCCATGGTGCTGAATCCGTGTCCCAAACACTGGCCAGCCACCCTGGGTGGGAGATTGCGCCCCTAGAGGCGCCCCTGTTTGAGGGTTGCAGTTCACAGCCTCACCCCCAGGAAGCGGGAACCCTGAGACTCCAGCATAAGACTGGATTTCCAACGACCCCTCAGCTCGTCTAGTTCTAGAAGCATTTTAGGGGCTACTCTGTGCCTTTAAGAGCAAAACAGAGACCTGTTTTGCTCTTAAAGGCACAGAGTGGCCCCAGCCCCTAAAATGGCTCAGGGGCTGAGCCGAGCTGGTGTGAGTGAGGGGATGGTTTAACTCCTTCCTTCTCAGCTCAAGACACGGAATTAGGGGCGGGCGACGACTGGGGACAGACCTTCCAAGCCCCAGCCAGAGGATGGCCCGCAGCCGGGACAGAGGGGCAGAGGAGCTGTGACCTGTGTGTGTGTGTTGGGGTGGCGGGGGGGGGGGGGGAGCTGCAGTATCCGGGATGGCAGGCAGCGTGCAGGGAGGGACTGAGGGGGACTGCCGAGGCTGTACCCCAGGAAGCGCTTCTTCTCCCTCCCCACAGCAGCACTCCCACCCCACCAGGCCGCCTTCCCAGCAGTGCCCATTCCCTTCCCCTTGCCTTTGTCTCTTTTCTCAGCTCCCCCCACCCCGTGCCCCAACAGACCGGCTATTTCTGGGAGGGAAAGAGGCAGAAAGGATGCTCCTAAAATTGACTGTGCTCCTGGAGCCCAGGCAGGGCGGGTCGCCTTCCAGGTGAGCAGCCCTGGAAGGAACCCCTGGTCCCCCGACCTCCGGGAACCCCAAACCCCAGGTTCCCCACTCCAGTCTCTCGCCGCGCTCAGACCCCTCAAGCCCTGGTGCTCCCCTCCCCAAGCCTCCCGGCCACCGGCGCAGGCGGCTCCCGGCCCGGCTCTACCTTCTGCGAGCTGAAGGACTGGGTCCAGTGGTACAGAACCAGGCTCTCCCTGGGCCAATGGGCGGGGCTGGCCGCCTCGGGCGCATCGGGGGCCTCGGCCGGCTTGGCTGCATCGCTCTCCAGCGCGGAGATGGGCCACCAGCTGCAGTTGGTGGGTGTCAGGTTGTTGGGGGTCGCCATGACAGCCCGGAATCAGAGTCGGGAAAGAAGGAGGCTCCGGCGCGGCGGCTCTCTCTCGCCCAGTATCACATGGCCTCGCCGAGCCTGCCCCTCTCCTCCCTCCCTCCCCGCTCCGTGAATGTCATTACTCACCGGGCAGGTGGGGGAGGGGGCGAGGGGATCCCGGGAGCTCCTTCCTCCTCCTCCCCCTGGCCCGCCAGAAAAGCCGCCCGCCCTCAGTGTCAGGCTCCCCGCAAGAGTGGAAGGAGCCCAAGGAAGTGGGCCGTGCCCCCCAAATAGCTCAGCACATCGCCCAGGCACCTGCCAAAGATTCCACCATCATCAACGCTTTCCTGCCTCTCAGTCCACTAAGCAACAAATACCTCTTAACTGAGATTCTAGATATTCATTTAGAAATTAGTGTCTGGAAATTGCTTGTCTCGCTTTGAAACTGTTATCTTCTAACTTTTCCCTTGAAGGGCCTCGAAGGGCAGAGGGAACAGACTATGATTTATTTAACAGACACTTCCATAGCACTTACTCTATGCCCGGCCACTGTTTTAAGGGCTTTACAACTATCAGCTCATTTAGCTCTCACAATAGTCCTATTAGCTTCATTTTACAGAGAAGGAAACTGAGGCACAGAGAGGCTAAGTGACCTTGCCCAAGGTCATCGAGCTCCTAGGTGGTGGTGCTGATGTGAACACAGGCACTCTGGCTCCAGAGTCTGTGCTCTTAGCCATGAGGTCCTGATAATATGACAACACCATGAACAACAGCACAGCAACCATTTATCAACCCCGGCCCCTTACATGCACCATCCCATTTCATCTGCACAATAATCATTTTTCACAGATGAGGAAGGCGAGGCTCAGAAATGTCAAGTCATTGATTCAAGGTCACATCTTCTACCAAGGCACAACCAGATGAGCCCAAAGAAAGCCTTTGCTGTCACAAAGTCTGTCCTAAACGTTCATGGAAACTTCAGGAAACTTCCTTAATACATCTATGCTTCTATTACTATAAATACGGTGTTTTAATTCATTTACCGTTCAGGAAATACAGAAGCAGACAACAGATGCAAATAGATGTGCTAGGAAGATAAGCTCAGTCCTCCCTCTTACCCCCTACCGCCCACCCCCATCCATCATGCTACTAAGGACTCCTGGGTGTATCATCCCCCAGGCTGTAAGCCTGGCTCAGAAGGAACCGGTGTTCCTCCTTCTACCAGGTAACAAATGCTCTGTGGCCCATGGGTTTCCCTTTTGCCTTGGCTGCTGGAAAAGCTGTAGCTACATTTTCTATCAAGTCACAGTTGCTACATCAGCCTCCCTGGTTCCGCATATGTTCTTTGTCACTCTTTTGTGAAATTGTTGTTGTTCACTGTTTGATTTTGCAAAAAAGGGCATGGTATGTCCCGAGGAAAAATTCAATCCTATATGCTCCCAAGATCACAATCTTATAGGTTTAACACGTGCTATAGATGATTCTCTTGAGATGCAAGGTTGGTGATACTGTTTGCATCTGTGTCTCCACCAAATCTCATGTTGAAATGTAGTCCCCAGTGTTGGAGGCGGGGCCTGGTAGGAGGTGATTGGATCATGGGGTTGACCCCTCATGGCTTGGTGCTGTCCTTGCAATAAGCAGTGAGGTCTTGTGAGATCTGGTTGTTTAAAAGTGTGTGGTTGGAAACAGATGATGAAAGCAAACTGAAAAAAAACAAACAGAAAAAAAAGTGTGCGGCACATCTTGCCCTACTGTGTCTTGCTTCCTCTGTCACCATGTGATTGCCAGCTTCCCCTTTGCCTTTGCCATGATTGGAAGCTTTCTGAGGCCTCATCAGAAGCCAAGCAGGTGCTGGTGGCATGTTTCCTGTACAGCCTGCAGAACCATGAGCCAATTAAACCTCTTTTCTTCATAAATTACACAGTATTGGGTATTTCTTTATAGCAATGTGAGAACGGCCTAACACAATTGGGAAACACTGAGATGGAGGAAAGATCCCTGGATTGGAGTCAGTAAGCTAGGGCTCTTGGCTGTGTGACTTCTCACAGGTCACATACCCTCTCTGAGAGTCATCTCTTTATCTGTGAAATAGAGATGATGATAATAACTGCCTGAGGCAGAGATGGATCACTGTCACCCAGAGATCTGTATTCTCAGTCCAAAAGACACAATAGTTGTTGGAAAGTGGCTGCCACTCTCCAGGGACTGCCTTTCCCAGCTCCGCTTTGCATTGAGGTGGGGCAACCACATGACTGAGTTGTGGCCAATGAATGTGGCGGAAGTGAGGATTGCTGCTGCCCACAAAACCCCCATGATCCTCCACTCTCCTTCCCATCTGCCCACCGGATATCAATGCCTGCAGGAACTTGAAAGCCCCAAGGGAATATCGATAGAACTCTTGTTCCTCCCCACACCTGCTGCCAACTGGACTTCATATGAGTGAAAAATAAACGTCTATTGTGTGAAGCCACTGGGGTTTGTATCTGTTACGGCAACGAGTGCTATTACCAAACATACTGCCTCTGGAAGTGTGGCAAAAAGTTAATGTGCTAATGCGGAGGCTGCAAATGACAATGTGTGAGCTTGAACCCACCCTGCAGATATGCTCTGTTATGCCTGCCCCAGTGTTCTTTTATTGACAAATTTTACAATGAGCAATTTCACACAAACATCTGGATTTCCAGGTTCGTGAAAACCCAGAATAGCTGGCACCCGGGTATGCATGCCAGCAGTTGGACCAGGAGTGGCTGTCCTGTCGGGTGGAAATTTGATGGAGGTGTAAGATCTGGCCCCTATCAGTGTCCTGAAACTGGTGGCATTCAGGGAGCCTGACTCACAGCAGTCATGCTCAAATGTGTGTTATTCCCTCAACTAATATTAGTTGTGGACCCACTGTGTGCCAGGTGCATTGCTAGGCACCAGAGATACAACAACAAGACAGACAGACACTGGCCTGCTCTTTGGCTTGTTCACTTAGCAAGACATCTTGGAAAGAGTTTCCTATCAGCACAATAGGTCTACCCTATACTTTGTAGGGCTCTGTACTATATGAATGGACCATGAAATATTTACTTAACAACTTCTATTGTTGGACATATATGTTGTTTCTAATCTTTTGTAATAAAGATCAAGCTGCAGTGTATATCCTTATTTATATATATTTGCCCATATTTCTGTATAATCTGTATGCTAAATTCCTAGAAGTATAATTGCTGGTTCAAAGGCCATGGCTTTGCCATGGCTTTGCCAAATATCATGTCAAAAAGGTTGTACCAAAGTGCCCTGCGTGCTTGCCAACATGGCCTATTTTAAAACTTTTTATTTCTGAATCTATGGGTAGAAAATGACATGTCTTTAGTTTGCTTTTATTTTCTTTTTATCACAAACTGTTTTCAAAAATATGAAAGTAGCTCAATGAATATCCATACATCTATCACCTAGATATAAGTGTTGTTAAAAATTTGCCCTATTTGTTTAATTGGAGAGTGAAGTATTTTGAAATAAATTATAGGCATCATGATATTTCTCCAACTAAATCAATCAGTATTAGATACTTATAAAGTATCAACATAATTTATATCTAACATAAGTTATTTTCTTATATAAAACACAATTTTCATATTAATAAATTAACAATATGAAGGCCGGGCATGGTGGCTTATGCCTGTAATCCCAGCACTTTGGGAGGCTGAGATGGGAGTCCAGGAGTTTCAGACCAGCCTTGGTGACACGGTGAAGCCCCCTCTCTACAAAAAATACAAAAATTAGCCAGGCGTGGTGACATGTGCCTGTAGTCCTGGCTACTCAGGAGGCTGAGGCAGGAGGATTGCTTGAGCCTGGGAGGCGGAAGTTGCAGTGAGCTGAGATCATGCCACTGCACTACAGCCTGGGCAACAGAGAGAGACCCTGTATCAAAAAAAAAAAAAAAAAAAAAAAAGAAAAGAAAGAAAAAAAAAAGGAAATTAACAGTGTGGTTGGAAAAATATTCAAATTTCTCCAGTTTTGCCAGAAATGTCTTTGCAGGTGGTTTTAACCAGGATCCAATCAAGGACTATGTAATGGATTTTGTTCCTGCATTCTTAAGTCTATTTTAATCTAATATGGTCCTCACTCTTT
>PVKV010026837.1:0-12243 GCA_004027835.1 Alouatta palliata
TCCATACTGTTCAAAATAATCTCTTAGGTGATGTTCTTCAGTGTCTTCTTTAATGCCACCAACGAATATTTTTTTCACAGTTAAGTGGGCACCTGGTCTTTGAGAATCTCCTCTTGAGACAGCTCTCTTTGGTTCCACAACTCTTCCATCCACTTTGTGTGGCCTTGCATTCATGGCTGCATCCACCTCCTCCACAGTTGCATGTGTGACAAACCCAAAGCCCCTGGAGCGCTTGGTGTTTGGATCTCTCATTACCACACAGTCTGTGAGCGTTCCCCATTGCTCAAAATGGCTCCTGAGGCTCTCATCGGTTGTTTCAAAGCTCAACCCTCCAATGAAGAGCTTCCTCAGCTATTCTGGCTCTTTAGGAGACTCTGACTTAGACATGATCGCAGGGAGGAGAGACTTTAACGATGCCTCTTCGTCGGCGTCCCCGGGCAGAAAGGAGCAAACTGACGAACTTATCTCGAAAATTGCTTGTATTTTAATGGATTTTATGCAATACCATTTAAAATATATTTTTGATTTAAGTTTTAGACTTAAAGAGAAACAAATGCTGTAAAATGTATCAGACAATATTTATGAGAATAACTGCTTAAATATGTTTCCTAACTTAAAAGAAAGTAATTTTATAGTTTAATACTATAGTTTTTTCTTTATTAGTTTAAAACCACTTTTTTTTCCTGTTAGCTTCCCTTTTTTAATTTTTAGGTTGAAAAACTTCCTGATTGCTTAACAAATTAGTTACTATTATTTTTTCTATTTATAACTTAATTCTTTAATTTCCATTTACATAATATGGTGGTAATGTAATATCCGAGGAAGTTAGAAGGAAGTCTCCACGCTCTGAGTTCAAATTATGAGTCCTTTATTCAGCCAGCGACCGAGAGTCAGCTAACGCTAAAAATCTCTTGGCTCTGAGGAAGGGGCTTGATTTCCCTTTATACCTTGATTTAGGTAGGGGAGGGGGCCGCCTAGCTGAAGCGGAATTTTACAGAAGCAGAACAAGCAAGTTAGTAGGAGGCAGCTGGTAACCAGGGGGCAGGTTCCCAGGATTGTCAGTTGTGAAGGGTATTTCCATACAATCACTAAATGGGGTAGCAGGGGGAACTTTTCATACAATCGTTGATTACCAATGAAGGTATTCACAATAGCAGATAGACTTGCCAAGCAGGATGCAGCTACAGTGGTTACAGGTACTTTGAACAGTGTGAACCACTTAATGATTCAAAGCTTTGAATGCAGCGTGACCCAGTAATGTACTTGAGGGGCTGCGGCAGGGAGGCAGAGACGGAATCAGGCTAACCCAGGTTAGGTTATTACAGTAACAATCACGGCTTTAAAGTTGAGCTGTTTAGTTTGAATCTCTGTTCCACCATTTTCTCAGAACAGAAAGTTAACTGGTCTGAGAACTGTTTTCTCCTTAATTAAAATGAGGCACAGTGCTTAGTGTCATGTCTTGTATATAAGTATTTCAAATATATAATTATCTTATATATTTCGCTGAAGTATGGCAAATTGAAATTCAATGTCCCACTAAAGTTTAAACATTCTAAAACAGAAATAGTATTTTCTACTTTTTTGCTCCCTGAAAACCCAGGCTGGGGAACCAGAACTAACCTACAGGACCTTGGGGTAACTTTCACTGCTAGGATATTTCACAGAAACATAAACTGAAGAATGTAGAAAAAGTATTAATTATTTTAAAAATTGCTACATAGCAGCAATCTTTTAAAATTATTTCTTAACACCTCCACTTGTTTTTACACCAAGAAAAATGAAATTCTACATGTTCTGGAGGGCTGTAAATATTTAGTGCTTTTTTCTTGTTCCCCTAAAATGATAGTCGCTTAAGTGTTGGTCTGTTTCAAATCTAATGTTAAAATGTTGCAGTATTCTATGATGAAGAATTATTAGTAAATATTTATCATGTAGGTATTTTAAAATATCCATAAATGTTTACAGAAACTGTATATATACCAACAAACAAAGAAACATTCCTGAGATGTTACCTGAGATACATCTGAAACATACTTGAGATGTACTGAAGCACAGAGGTGATTAGTAACCTCTTCAAATTCTTCAAATTTTAGAGACGTTATAATGGGCAGGATTCGATACCTGTTTGCTGTCAGTTATACCAGTTTGCCAGTTAGTGAGTCAGCTGGTCAGGTAAATTAGATATATTTCAATAAATTATCTACTGTTAAATCACTAAGTGATACTTTAGAATAAATCATTCCACTTGTGCATATGAAAGCATCATCTTAATGGAGAAAATGTATCTTACTGGCTCACCATGGAAACTGGCTTACAATTGAACTTCACTTTTTAGAAAAGGGGTATTCAGTCTTACGGCTTCCCTGGGCCACATTGGAAAAAAAATTGTTGTGGGTCACACATAAAATACACTAACCCTAATGACAGCTGATGAGCTAAAAAAAAAAAAATTCCAAAAAATCTCATAATGTTTCTAAAAAGTTTACGAATTGGTGTTGGACCACATTCAAAGCCATCCTGGGCCATATGTGGCCCGTGGATCCCAAATTGTACTAGCTTGTTTTACTATATGGCCTCCCACTGGATCTTAAACAGATTTTAGCCACATTTTTAGTAAGCAGTTTAGGATTTTTAAAAATTAGTGGGTAAAATGAGCATTTGAATTTTTACAGTTTTGTGCTGTGTAAGTTTATACTTACTACTAATATTGATAAAATCGAAACAAAACAAGAGAAAAAGCAATTCTGCTTACACAACATTAGAGTAATAACACCAGATGTTAGAGTTCTTTTTTCATACACGTTACTTTCAGTAATGATTCTCACATGTTATTTTCTTTCTTCAACTTGAATACTATTAGATTTATGTCAATAAATGATTCTCTGAATCAGGATCAAAATGCTTAAGGGAAAAGTATTTTCATAGAGTGAATAAATGCTTTGCAGTTTGTCTATACTTTAAAATGAGGCCATGGTTTACTTTTTGCCTTTTCGTACATACATGGAGATTTATTTTTAGAGTGAAAATAGGTAAAGATGTAATGTGGATCGCAAGAATTGATTTCACAAATAAGTAACCCACTTTATAAGGGAGTGATGAAGGAATTGTATTATCATCCCTGGAGATGGAAGAGTTCAGTCTGGCTTGATGGATTATTTTTGTTTTGTTTTGTTTCATTTGGTTGGTGTCTGTTTTATTTTTTTTTTTGAGACAATCTTGCTCTGTTACCCAGGTTTTTACCCAGTGGCAGGGTCATGGATCACTGCAGCCTCAATTTCCTAGCCTCAAACAATCCTCCCACCGTGGCTTCTCAAAGTGCTGGAATTACAAGTATGAGCCACTGTGCCTGGCAGTTGATGGATTCTTCAAGAATCTATGACTCCTGTTTTTAATTTAATTTGTTATACAACTTAACACCCACACTTTTCTCTTCAACCAGGTGGTAAAATTACAGGTTTTAATCACCCAACACAGCACTTGATGTTCAGATGCGCTTCCTTTTCAAAAATCTGTAAGACAAAATCTGGGCACATTATAATGGTCAAAATAAGTTGTGAATGGTAGATGTTGGCATACGATCTTTTATTTGATCTCTTGTGTTTGTGCACCTCTTGTGAGCCGTGGCACTGACTGCTTTTGTTCTGTATTGTCTTTTCAAAGATGCAACTATCCTTGAGAGAGAGAGTTTCTCTCTCCAGAGGAATGGGTAGATTTGCTTACTGCTCAGTATAAAGGATTCAGATTATCTATCCTTTCCTTCTGCATCATCATGTAGAAATTGAGGATCAGGAAGCAGGTAAAAGAAAATGCTGATACTCTGATTACTGCTGTGTCTGTGGCCCAGGAGTCTCATGTTATCTGCCAGCATCCTTAAAACTGTGGCAGGCTTACAAGCTAGTTTGCAAGAAGGGTAAAATCTCAGACTCTTCACCATTCTTATTTCTGGACATACTGTTGTTCTTGATAGTCATAGTTCAAATAACTATGCTAACAACTAATTGCACAGAAATTCGGTAATGAACTCACAGAATTATATGACCCAAGCCTCTTTTGTTTTAGCATCCTTTGTTTACTAGCTGGTTAACTTCTTGGATCATTTGATTCTGGTCTTATTTAACTAATTAGGTAATACATGGCAGTTTTGCTCAGCTGGACAGTTTGGAACATGCTTTTTTGGCTTGTGTCTGAGAGTACATTCATAGTGCTCTCTGGAATGTTCATCTGGGGCACATTGCTCAGCTATGGCTTCAGACTAGTTCTTCATCCTATGGCAAATAAATTTGTTTGGGTGGGTAAACAGTTATCTGAGTTGCCAGGTTGCCTTGAAAGGTAAGTGTTTAATTCCCTTTTAATGAAATCTTACCACTTTACCAACTATAGAGGAAAAAGCCCAGTGCTGCAGCTAAGATAGTCTGAAAAGGTAGTATTTGCTTTTGGTATGTGTATTTTCTTTAGTCATGGGAGCCTTTTAGGTACGAAGATTATGATATGGACCCACCATCAGTGATAGATGTTTAATAGTTGTTTTCCCAGACCAGTCTAGAGAGGATGACCAGGGAAATGGAGTATTTTTGTGTGTGGAAGTAACTTGATCAAGACTTATCTACCAACTGAGTCTGTGCAGCCTTGAAGAAGCATTGATATAAACAGATTTTAGATTGTTAAGCAACATTGATTAATATAAATTGCTTTGTGGAGATTCTTACAAATTCTTTTAAAAAGCAAAATTGCAGTCATCCTGTGTTTGTTTAAGGCCATTTCTACTCTTTTACCCTGAATAGACTGTAACTAAAGAGTAGTTTTGAATTGGATGGCTATGTTTAATTTTTCAGTGTGTAAAAAATAAAGGCATGTCTATTTGTCTCATTATATGAACTTAATAAAGCATGCTATTTAGTTAGACAAGGGTTTCATTGTTTCGAAAGCTGATCCTGTGATCTAAAATTCTGACAGAATTTTCTGCGAAAATTGTGCAGTTATATAATACGTACAAAGATTTGGTATCTTCTGCTATTAGACATTTAATAGGATAATAATTATTTAGGGCATACAAAATGAATTTATATAAGTTGAATTGGGGCACTCACTGTGTGCCATTTGAGTGAATTTGATCAATATGCCACAGGATAATGATTCTTTCCTGCATTTGATGGCTTCGCAGTGAGTGTTAGGTTGAGATTCTGTCAGTGATACCGTTAGCAATAGGTCAAACCTCTCTGAATAATTTTCTGTTTTGCT
The DNA here is from genome assembly GCA_004027835.1 of Alouatta palliata. Classification (NCBI taxonomy): domain Eukaryota; kingdom Metazoa; phylum Chordata; class Mammalia; order Primates; family Atelidae; genus Alouatta; species Alouatta palliata. The sequence continues at coordinate 5,239 of PVKV010026837.1, forward strand.
CCTCTTCTTTCACTTTATTTATGATTTATTTCGGTTGTTTATGGTTGCCACTGTAATACCACTTTTGAGTTTATAAAAGCCATTGCCTTAAAACATTTTTGTTGTATTGAGAGGAAAATTTGATTCTAGCAAAGAGACATTTTACTGAGATGAAAATGTAGCAGGACATATGTAAAAATAGCTTTTTTTCCCATTGAAAACATAAAGAGAAGTGGAAAAATACGTTTATTTCAGCATAGAATCATTAGAAGTTGCATTTCTGAGAATTTGCACGTGTGTTTCTATGGTTATTATTGGTCTTCTTCATAGAATGGTTTAGGGGACTTTCAGAGATTATGTCAATAACTTCCATACTCCTCAGTGTTTCACAGTACTTTTGATTTTTCCCTGTTCTCAGAAACAAGTGTTGGTATGTTTTCACAGTGAACAATAGCTAAGTACTTGAGTAAGTTTTGAGTATAGGGATTGAGTTTCAGATTTATTTAACTTTAGAACATTTTCTGCTGCTTCAGATTTATCTATTCATTTGGAGAGACAGTGCTTTTCGCTTTTGAAATAATTTAATAGGTGCCAAATAATGCAGCCAATCTAAGAAAAAGGGCAATTTTATAATTTGGCAGGATGTTATTTGATGGAAATTGACTTAGAGCTCAAGAAATATATTGCTTGACAGTATTTAACTGCCAGTCAACTTTCTTATTAGACTCTCTTATATTAGAAGCTCATTTTCATGGATCATTATCAAGATACAGTTTCTTATTATGATCAACCCTTTTTCTGAGCACAACACTTTTGGAATTTTGCTGTAATTACATAAATTGTTGTGTCTTCTTAAGTTTCTCAGGGAGAAATTTACAGTCTCCCAGTGGGCCTTCAAACATTTACTGAGCACACGAAGCAGCCTATCTTGTTTCTGAGAGCCCCATGATGTGAGTGCGGAAAGTCATTAGGCTTCATGAGTGCTCAGGCATCAGCCCAGCATATTGTAAATTACTTGCCTAATAGTGGCTACCTAGCAGCTATAGTGCTTTCTTTAAACACTTTGTCATCTTTATTTGTTGTTTCTATTGACAGCAGCTGAAGAAATGTTTTATTGAATTGTGCAGATACAGTTTTCTTATATTTGATCCCAAAGTCCAGTTCTTCATTTACATACCTTCACTATTATACTGCCCTAGAAAGACTTTCCTCTATTATGTTTGATGCACTATTTAGTCATTTATTAGTTTTAATAGCTTGAGGGGAGGGATTTTCCCTTAACTCTATATTTCTCTAGTTCCTCATGTATATTTAAAATACTAGCTACCAACCCTTGAGCACTTATTATCATTTATTTATTTATTCACTACATATTTATAGAATACCTGCTATGGGTCAGATATGATAGTAGGCACTATATAACATGATGAGCCATGAGAGAGCTTATAATTAATTCGCAATCTCGCTTATTTTTTGACAGGTAGGGCAATAGGCACATCACTTCTGTTATCTCTAATTTTCTGTGCAACAATTCTGAGAGGTGAATATTATGACTCTCAACTAATAGATGAGGAATTTAAGACTCAGAAAGGTTAATCGACTTGCTCAGTCACATAGATAAATGGAGGATCTGAGATTCAAATGCAAGGTAGTCAGGTTCTGTATTAGTTTTCTATGCTGTTTAACAAATACTAAGTACTTAGTGGCTTTAAACAACACAGACTTATTGCATTACAGTGCCTGTGGGTCAGGAGTCCTGGCATAGCTTAGCTGAGTTCTCTGAAAGACCACAATCAAGGTGTCAGCAAGGACTGACTTCTCTTCTGATGGCTCCATTATGTCAGGATCAATTTTCAAGCTCATGCGATTGTTGGCAAAATTCATTTCTTTGAGGCTGTAGTGCTAATGGCATCTTGCTTCTTCATAGTCAACGAAGAAAAGACTCTAGTTTGAGTCTTCTAGAAAAAGTATTTTATAACATAACATAACATCATCATTAGAGTGACATCCTATCACCTTTGCCAAATTCCGTCAGTTGGGAGCAAATAGCAGATCCTGCCCACACTCAAGGGGAGGGAAGTATACAAGGGAGTGAACAGGAGGTGGGAAACATGGTGGGGCCACATTAGAGTGTGTCACATGTTCCACAGTCTGTAATCATTCCCACTATACCATGCTACATCTAGTAAGAGCTCAATATCTATGAATCGACCTGGTCACAGTGTAGGACAGTGCCTTTCCTACAGTGGATCAGAGGCTCTTCTCACAGGACATTTGGGAAATCTGTATTTCCGTATGTACAAGGGCAGATTGGATTAATATATTTATTCAGATGCAATACTCAGCTATTGTATGTATCCACGTTAGCAGCACATTTTACAGTAGGGTTTTCTGCAGTAGAAAAGTAAAAGAAGAAAAAGAGCTAATGTTACACGCAGTAGACTGGCTTATAGTTGTCATCCAGTTAACACTAATAAGAGCAGATTAACTGATTATTACTTTTCTTATGATTCAACAACTGATAGTTTGGAGTTGGTAGTTACAGTTTTTTTATAAAGTATCTGTTGTGAGCCGGAGAATTTAGCTACCAAATTTGGTTTGCATATGCCTGCCCTGTGACCTCACTTCAGCCTGTTTGAAGGTTTGTGTATTTTTGCTTATCCTTATATGGGAAGGCTGCCTGGAGAATCTGTCTGACCAAAATTAGAAGCACTGTAGCATTTGTAGGAAGTGTGGTTTTAGGACGTGGATTGTCTTTGTTGCATAAAGAAGGTGGTGAGTTGGAGAACATCTTACGGACTATAAAATAATCATCATTTCATAGCTTTTAATGGTCCTTATAAATAGCCACATTCCCCTGATTCTTTTGATTCTTGAACTTGTTCCTTGACAAAGTTCTCCTAGAGAGAATTGAAATCTGTACAGAAACTCACTGCGCCAAATTGATGATGGTAGTGATAAGGGCAGGGAAGTGGAGGCTGGAATGAATTGGTTTGTTTGCTTGCAAAATTTCAGCACACCTATAGTCAGAAATTTTGAAATGGAAGGTCAACATATGTTAGACTAGCCCTTGGTGCAAATATTTAGTTTTAGTGCTTGCTTATGACAGTATGATTTGTTTCGAGGAAGGCTTTTGCTTTAAGGGCACCTACTCCCAAAGCCCCCAGAACAACCTAAAGTACCTGTTCCTCTATTTACCTTTTATTACTGATTTTTCTGTAGCTACCTATGGTCACTAGCCACTGACACTGTTGTGGAAGCACTTTTTGGAAGCACTGTTGTGAAATGTTCTTAACTTCACACACTTTATTTGTCTAAATACATGAAAACAGTTTCAAATGAAAACAGGACTTTCTTCTAGTAAAATTGTAATTCATATGAATCATTGCTTCTTTACAGCAACATTTTCTTTTTTTTTACAAAATCTTAACGTTCCAGGAGGTTTTTATTGTTGCTGGCATGTTTCTTTGTTTCATTATCACATAATCTCCGACTGGGAAAGGACAAAATGATTATCTAAAAAAAACCTATTGTGTATAAATTCCTCAAAATAACCAACAGGTATTCCTGTCTAAACTTAGACCAAGCTTTAGAATTAAGTGTGATAGAAAAGTACTATGAGTCATATCTGCACTCAAGGAGGCTTCATTAAGTTGGCAGACAGTCTAATTAGCATGAGACAACACACATTATAGTGTATGATTTTGTTATTCGGTAGGCTTAGTGTTTAAGTGTTGCTTTGTGGTCTGACAGAGCATGGATAACTGTGTAATTTGGAGCATGTTCCTTAATCCATCTGAGCATTTGTTTCTTTGTCTATGAATCTGGAATGAAAATAATAACAGCTGTCTCATAAAATTATTGTTAGAATTAAATACAATAAGCATGTAAAGAGCTTAGCACAGTGCCTGTCCCATAGGAAGCACTTAATAAATAAGAATTATTGTATCATACTTTACAATGGGATTATATGTGCAATGCAGAGTGGGACTTGATATACATAGAATTGCATAACCCATTGCTAGCACACTGTAAAGTGGGGTCTATGTCTCACTGTTTCTTCTTATGAGCCCAGCCTGAATATACCCACTTACCTGTAGGAGAAAGAGACCAGACTTTGATTAAGGGCTCGTCAGATTCCATCATTTAAATTATCTACTAGTATGGAATTTATGATCTCATAATTATAATCAAAGGTCCTTCAGACCAAAACTACTATCTTTATTTTATTTTATTTATTTTATTTTTACTTCTATCAGGGTAAGTACAGTGGCCATTTGGCCCAGTGTGTACTCACGAACTATAATCTTGTTTGAACTATAGCTCCTAACATTATTAGGCAGGAGTCAAACACCAATCCTTTCCTAGCAGCAGAAGATCTTAGAATTGAAACTGAGTATCCCGTTGATTTTGTTTATAATGATGTAGAGATTGGTTAAATTGTGTACATACGCATTTGGATAAAAAAGAAAGCAAAATCACAGTCTGGTAAGAAGTCAGATTTAAATTATTCAGCAAGAATGCATCAAAAGTGATTACTTTGTAAAAGATTGTCAACCTTCTATAAAAATCTCTTAAGAAAGAATCCATATAAAGTATCATGAGGCTAGACAGTGAAATGTAGTGGAACAAACTTAAGATTTAAAGTTAGGGATATCTAAGTTGGAATTCCAGCCCTGCCACCCAGTTGCTTTGTGACTATGGATACATTTACCTAACCTTTTTTGAATCTTAGTATTCTAGTCTGTAAAATGGAGATAATAATATCTACATTGCTGGGCTACTATAAATATTAAATGAAATAATATATGCAAAATGCCCACTATAGCTATTATCACTTACTTGACCTTCTGCAAATGGTAGCTCTTATTGATATGAATAAGAAGACAGTATCTGTATTTCAGTCTTTTCAGAACACACCCTCAAATTGAAATTGTCCTGAATTTGGAAATGATTACAGAGCACCTTCTGATATCCTAAAGTATCTCTCTGTGGTGGAGGAGCCCATAACATATGTGCAGCCAGAGCTCTAAATCTTGTAAAAATTTTGTGCTTTAATCTCTTTGTGTTTTGGTAAAGCAGCTGCTATCTCTCTACTATAGGATATGCTAGAAGGGTACTTTGTAGGGCTCTGGAAATTTTTGAGGACTCTTTCTTCTGATCAGCTTTGTTCTAGAATTTGGAGAATAAGAAAGTACTTTGCTAGTTGGAAATGGATAAGAATCTGTGTGGAAACAGTAACTGTGAACAATGTCTCCCTGTATTCAATTCCTGTATTCAAAGAATGCATGTAGGCATACTGTACATTCCACAGGCTTAAAGGGTGGCAGAAATATCTGGCATCAGAAAAGTGTTTAAAACATAAGTAAACCCCACTAATGAATGGAGTTTTCTCCAATTCATTTTGGAGACCCCATCAGTTTAATTTGGTACATGTGATGTTTAATCCAGAAAACTTATTTTGAATAAATATTTCCAAATAAGAGTTGAACCATGAAAAATACTGCCCAGTCAGCCTCAAAGATTGATGTATACTTTTTTAAAAACTATCGTAGGTTGCTTATTACAACCACCTTACTTTTCTCAAATTTCCCAGGAACTCTATGAAGTATTGTCAAACTCCCAGTATGCAGTAGGAGCTTTTATAAAAGCACCTTGACTCCTTCAATGTGGGCTGGATTTATTGACTTTATTCTAAATACACAGTGAGGAAAGGGGATTAACAGTGCAGAACTCTGCCAGACACTACTATAACCAGTTAATCAAGGTTAATATTACCATCAATAAGTCAGCTGCTATAACATGCTCTGTAACGTGATGTGATGAGAAAGGCATTTCTCCTTTGTGGTATTTGTCCCAAATATCCATAACTGCAGTATAATTATCAGAAAAACATAAGACAAACTTGACCTGATCTGCTCAAGTTTGACCTGAGGTACATTCTACAGAATACTTAACCAGGGCACCTCAAAACTGTCAAGGTCACGGAAAAAAGAGTTTCTCAATTCTGAGAAACTCTTACAGCCCAGAGGAGACTAAAGAGACATGGCAACTAATTGTAATGATACATCCTGGAAAGGAACAGAAAAAGAGCATTAATAGAAAAACTGATGAAATCCAAATAGGCTGGAGTTTAGTTAGTAGTATCATACCAATGTTGGCTTCTTAGTTGTGACAAATGTACCACTATGAGGTAAGATGTTAACAACAGCAGAAACTGAGTGAATGGCGTATGGTGACTTGTTATTGTATTTGCAACTTTTCTGTAAATTTAAATTGCATTCCAAAATTAAAGTTTATAATAATTAAAATCTAAAAACATTTTGGTGGTGTTGAATTTAAAATAAAATTGAGGTCAATCAGCGTTAGTATCTACCTTGTGTCCAACCCTGTGGTGAGCATTATATGGGGAGACAGAAGCAAAAGGCGTGGCCCCTACCTCTAGGTAGCTTATCAACTAACTGAAGCGATGTGACTTTGACATGCGAAATGATTGGCAAACATTGGTGCCCTTTGATTAAGCTCCAAACTGGGTGGTAAAAACTGCAGGAGGTCAGAGGGTGGGGATGGTGACCACAGAGGACTTCACAGGGTAGACCTGGAATAATGGATTAGAATGGCATCAATGGAGAGAGGGGAGACTTGCAAGTGAAGGGAACAAAGTGAGATAAAGCACTGGAATATTGGGAATGACTTGTTCAGAAGAGAATAAAGGCAGCCTGATCTGATCTGGGAGAGAGGGGGCTGCATACGTTTACAGAGGCAGATGAAGCAGGGCCTCATTATGCAGGGCATTGAAAGTTAAACAGTTACACAGAGTAGGGGTTGGAACTGGCCAGAGGGAACCTCAGTAGCAGTTGCATAACTGCATGTGTTTCAATTCTTTGAATTTCAACCTTTGGCCAAATTTATGTCTATCTTATATTAATCAGCTAACAACTATCATGGCATGTACATTTGATAAGACTATGTGGGGTTGATGTTCACCTGCAAGAGGTGAAAGTATAGCCAGGTCCACTGTCTGGA
>PVKV010026837.1:12343-27420 GCA_004027835.1 Alouatta palliata
GGAGGCATGTGATGCGTTGTTCTCAGTGTGGTCAGGAAACCAGAGGTCTCATGGTGTTCCACTCAGTTTTCCTGTGTGCATGCTGCCTGTGTGCATGTAAGCCCACACATTGGTGGGCTTAGGATTTTGTCGAGGTTAGCTTAGATTGGTCAAGAGAAAGGAGATTATAGTAACTAGGAATTCATGTTCACTCATAAGGGGTATTTAGGACAGAATATAAGATGTTTCAACCTTTGTTATCTTACTTTGTTACATAGTTTAGAAGGTACACTCACTCCTGTCAGTCTTATCTCTCCAGCTGGATTTGGAATTCTAGTATATCCCACCCACGGAAGTAGTTAACTGTAAGTAATGAAAAAAAAGAGAAGGCTTTGTAGTCAGTTAAATTTAGACATGTAATTTGATTTAAAGGCAGTTAATAGCTCTGTCTCACTGAGCAGGTTGCTGAACGTCTCTGAGCCTCTGCTTCCTTTGCTGTGAAATGGATAGCCACCCCACAAAGGGTTTCATATTCAGCAAACACTTAACAAGCACTCAACAAATGTTAGTCTTCTGTCCTTAAATGTTTTCATCATGTGCATATCCCGCTACTAACACACAGTAAGGCTTGAAAATTTCCGTTTGGGATTATCTGGGGAGGCTTTTCACATCCTTTTATTATGTGACCCTCTGTTAGTATGTGTAGAGGGACAACTCTAGGCAAAATTCTGAGACAAAGAAACTTCACTGTCTTCATTACCTGATTCAGTCTAGGCAGTCCCTTCCTCTACTTCAAATATGCTCACTGCCCTTTCTGTGAAGACTAAAGTAGGGAATCAGTAATGGTAGAGTTTCAGGCACGGAGAATAGAAGTGCCTTTAGGTTAGGATGTTACTCCCAGTGCTCCTTATTTCACAGCCTCCTGGATCTACACATGAAGCCAACTCCGAAGAAATGGGAAACTAACTAAATAATGTTCTGACTCCAGAAAAAAGCATAGAAAGATAGTAGTTCCAGATAGGAAAGAAATGGATAAAGTTATTCAGAACTGATTTCATAGTCAAGAAAAAAAATCCTTTTAACCCAGAAACTGGGCATGACTGTATTTTTTTTTTTTTTTTTTTTTTTACTGTTATCACCTGAAGACATAGCAGTTTTTGAGAAACTTCCTTTAAGGTTCTACTTACTTTTCACACTAGACTCTGGTTTTGAAATTATTTAGGCCTTAACATGTTTTTAGTAATGGTACTGCAGGCATGATTGTGGTAGAAGTGTAACTCAACCAGAAAACAGTAAGAGTAGAGGTTGTTTGTTTGTTTGTTTTTTAAGCAGGAATAAAATAGGAAATCTTAGATTGTGCTTATGTGCTGCCACATCTTGGAACACCTGTCAGGAGAACTCTAGGGAGCCAGGGGTGGAGGTGGGAGATTGATAAGAAAATTCTTATTAGACATTTTATCTAAGACTCGTTTCTTGTTGGTAAAGAGCTATGAATTATAGGTTTTTACGTGGCTGATTGTGATCAAACCACTTTGAAAATATTGCAAAGAGGCAAGCTGAAAAAAAGTGTCTCTTGCTGTGGTTATACCCTGAAATTGAGCAATAGGAAGCCAGTGGTTTAGGAACTCATGCAGTATTCATTTAAAAATACACACAGATGTGTTTGGTTACTAAAAGATGACACAGTGGCAATGCTGCACTGGTTTATTACCAAACGGACTAACAGGGGTTTCAGATTTTATTTTCCTTTTAGGTGTATCTTGTAAGTAATTTAGTAAAAGACTGAATAGGCAGCTTTAAATGCTATTTGTTCACTCCTCCTCCACTCCACTGTTAAATCCATTGGCACAGACTAGGCAAAGACAGGCTCATTATTTTTCTGAAATACAGACTGGCCCTTCCTAGGGTACTATTTGAAATAAACAGAGCCAGATGGAGGGAGACTACGTATCTGAATTTCTCTTTGAGGAAGATGACTCAGTCAAAAATTATAACCTGTTTGAAAAAAGACAAATACACATGCACACCATTATTTATTTATAAAGTTCAAGTATATGTAATAGTTTAGTAGGAGAAATTGTGAGCATCCACTTAGAAAGTGTCTAAGTTTATTTTGTAATACTGTAACTTCATAGTTCTAGTTCAATATGCTGTTGCCTTTGTGGGCTCAGATTTTACTGTTGGCCAGTTATATTAAACTTTATTAAGCACGTCATCCTTTCACCAGAACTAGAGATTGCATGCAATATAGAAGGATGAAAAATCTAACATTTGTGCTATCCTTATTCAGCTTAGTCTAAGTGGCATTGCTGATAGCAGTAAATGCTTTTTCTGTCTTCCCTCATTGACGTTGCCATTCTCTTGGCTCCTCTCACCTAACCACCTTGTATTATTGCCTTAGCTTCTTATTTAAATACCCTATTGCAATTGAACTTTTAAATATATCTATTTCTGATCTCTCCCAACAGATGGTAATATTTGAAAGGGATCACGGCTATTTATGTTTAGCTAGTTTAGAAAGCCTAGCAAAGATCATTGATAGTCACTTAAGAGACACTCAAGAAATATTGTTGAATAACTACTAAGTGCAATTTCTGACAATCATTTTATATTTTAGCACATCGTAGTCAAGAACTTCTGTCAATGTTAATGAACTGTTAGTAGAGAAAAGAGGTTGATCGTAAAACAAGGCAAAATTCCCACTTTGATTAAACGGTTTTTTTTTTTTTTTGGCAGATGGGCACTTTCTTTCATAAAAAGAATCTCTTATTTTCCCATTTGAAGCATCATTGGTGAAGTTTTGATCTTTCTTTAGTATTTGGAACTTTCTCACTGGCACCTTCTAAAGCAGAAAATTTGTCACTCCCCTTTCTTTGAAAGGAACCTGACTCTTAGCATGACAGACAGGGAGCTTGCTAAGGCTTGTGGGAGACAACTGTTTACTCCAGGAAACAATTGTTTAATGTACCTGTTCTGTGACTTTGGAGGGAAGAATATCCCGAATCTAAAAAAATCTAACATGTGGGCAGAAGTGACTTGGAATTCTTTGGGTAGATGTGAGGGCTGTGATTTACTATTTGAAAAATATTGATTTAAGTTCCTGGACAGTGCATTGTGTACTTGCAAATACATTTATGTGCTGAAAAGGGTATCAACAGCATTTTAACTCCAAAGTCATTTTTATTCTGGAAACAATTTAAATTTTATTCCTAAATGAACACTGTGACATCTATTCCTCTTGTTTCTGGCAATATGTGGTTTTCAGTCTCATGTGTTCACTGTGTCCCTTTATTTTAAATCCCATTAGGGAAATTAGGAAATTAACATCACCAGATGCTCCCTTATGAGGGTATGTCATAGGAACTTGTCCCTATAGATGCGTAAGAAAGGCAATAATTGGCTGGGTGTGTTGGCTTACGCCTGTAATCCCACCACTTTGGGAGGCAAAGGCAGGTGTATCATGAGGTCAGGAGTTAGAGACCAGCCTGACCAACATGGTGAAACCTCATCTTTACTAAAAATACAAAATTTAGCCGGGTGTGGTGGCGTGCTCCTGTAATCTCAGCAACTCAAAAGGCTGAGGCAAGAGAAGCCCTTGAACTCGGGAGGCGGAAGTTGCAGTGAGCCAAGATCGGGCCACTGTACTCCAGCCTGGGCGACAGAGCAAGACTCCATCTCCAAAAAAAAAGGCAATAATTATTTATATATTAAAAATCTCCACTTGAGCCCAGAAGTTTGAAGCTGCAGTGAGGCAAGATCATGTGACTGCACTCTGCACTCCAGCCTGGGTGACAGACCAAGACCCTGTCTTGGAAAAAAAAAAAAGAAAAGGAAATGATCCCTTGCAAATAAACTTTTATGTAAACTTTTAGACTTGAAAATGTGATCAAATTAGGAAACTTTTTTTTTCTTTTTTTACTTTCCTGAAGATTCAAAGCTGAACAAAAGCTCATATTAGACATCGCAGAACCTATTAGCAAAGTATGATTGTGGCCAATTCTGTTCAGTCTTATGGAGATGTAGAACACACTGGGAGATGTGTGTAGTTGTCATCAGGCAGTCTCAGGGTATGGGAGAAATACTTGGTCATTACTCTCCAACTGATAGCTGGAGAGTAATTACATCAGTGACCAGACACTATCATGCTTAGTGATACCAGGCCTGGCAACCATTTTAACTTCACACAATGAGTTATGTTCTCAATGAAGTAAGGATTCAATAAGGTAGGAAAAGCCTCAAAAAACAATTTATCCTAAAGGGTCTCTGCTTTTTTTCTGCTCATGCAAATGTGACTGATGACATTTTGCTAGGGTCATGTACATAGAATTCTTAGCATGTCTTTTCACGCATTCAAAAAAAAAATCTGTTGAAATGCCAGTTCCCTCATATTATGGGGTTTTCACATGTTGCTCAGGCCAGTGTCAAACTCCTGGGCTCAACTGATCCTCCTGCTTCATTCAGCCTCCCAAAATGCTGAGATTATAGATGTGAGCCACCACGCCCAGCCTTGAAAGTACAATCTTAATGGGACATCTTTATCTACTCAAATTTGTAAATATGCTAATAATCGACAAATTACTTGACATACATGACATTGACTGAACCCATCTACTGTATTTCAGAGGTTGAAACCATTGATTTCATTGAACCTTTCATCAAGTGCATTCGTCTACTAGACACTCCTATTTATTGACTTTACACTGATTTTTCTCAGTTCAAAAAAGGGCATATGTTACATTTAGGAATGAAAGTTTGATTTTATAAGCCAATAAAAAACAGAAGTCCCATTAGAAATATTACCTTGTAGCAAATTTTGCTAGATTCTCACTGATCTTTAAAGAGAGACATTCAGTACTGTCATCTAAATAGCATTTAAAAATTCCAGTTTCTGTTGGGAGAAATTGAGAATTATTTTCCTGGGGTTATGTGATGATAGAGAAAATTATTTAATCACATTCGCAGGCAACTTAAAAAGACAAAAATACAACGTCAGTGCATATACGCATGTATGTGGGGGTAGATGGAGGGGTGTAAATCCAGAGGGGGACTTGGCTACCTGTGAGTTTCTTATTTTGCATTTTCATTCTTATTGGTGGGACAGATTTATTTTATTTTATTTTTTGATGACAACACTCCACGTGTCCTTTTAGTGTGATTTCATGAAGAAACTTGCTTACTGATTGCAATTCTGTAGCTCAGAAACGTTAAGTTATGGTTTTAAATATGGGTTAATTACCATTGATGTGTGAATTCAGGTTCTAAAAGAAATGCATATCAGAAGAGAAACTTAACTGAATAGTATTAATTTAACTGTTTTCAGAGCTCTCCTAGCTGTGATAAGGAGACAGAATACATATGTCATCTCTACTTGGTAATCTAGATGAACATACTAGGTTGGTGCAAAGGTAATTGTAGTTTTTGCCACTGAAGGTAATGACCAAAACTGCTACTACTTTTGCACCAACCTAATACATGATATATAGAAAAGATACCTTAGCAGCACATGATAAGGGCTAATGAATGGTTCCGATATATTGCAAACTTTATAGTTTGCAGGATTACCTAATATCTTCGTGTTCAGTGTCTGTTTTGAACAATGAAAACTGAGACTTGAATGACTCTTCAAGCTTGTGCAATTTGTCAAGGAAAGATTCATTTCTGTTGCATATACAGTTCTTAAGATGGAAAGCAGATCTGTGTCATTTGGAAAAACTTTCAAGAAAGGTTGAAACTAAGAGAGGCTTGTAGAGCATCAGAAAACATAACTTTTCACTCATGCAATTATGAGTTAGCTGCATTTTTATGTATTGATATGCATCAGTTAGTTTTGTATGTACACCATTAAATAATGAGAATTTTCAATGGAAAGAAAGAGAAAGTCAACTTGACAAAAGGACCTGTGGGCCAAAAGCTCTTCAATACACTTGGGAGACATCATTAACAATACAATAATAAAGACTGAAAATTATATAAGTTCTGTGAAAGCACAATCTTTGCTCTATGTCTGATTTCATTTCTGTCAGCTCACAAACACTTGACTTTTGTTGAATTTGGAAAAATGGTTTTTTGTCCTTTGGGTCCTAGATTAAGAAGAAACAGCAGGATGTGCTTGGTTTCCTAGAAGCCAACAAAATAGGATTTGAAGAAAAAGATATTGCAGCCAATGAAGAGAATCGGAAATGGATGAGAGAAAATGTACCTGAAAATAGTCGACCAGCCACAGGGTACCCCCTGCCACCTCAGATTTTCAATGAAAGCCAGTACCGAGGGGTAAGAAACAATTTAAATTCTTGTTTATTGAAATAGATTGCCCCAAATCTATTCATTGTTTTCACCTCTGCCTCCAAATCTGTATGTATATAGTCATATCTCTTGCATACTGTCATTTATCCTTTGTATCCACTCAAAGGCTGGATGTAGATAATGGCTGTGTTTTCTAAATATGTTTGCTATTGATTATGCGTCACAGCCAAACTTAGGAAAGTTTATTTGTTACTTTTGGAGAATGCCTTGTGACTTAGAAAATGACGGTAGGAATCCCAACCAAATTTAGTCATGCGAAGATTCTCTTGCATTCCCCAGGTTGCAACCTCTTAGCTGTTGTTCTTATTGTTATGTATCATGGATATCTCATTGCCTTTCTTAAAGCATAGCACAGATTAACTGTTCTTCTGGCCCTGGGCATGTCTAGCTAATATCTAGTCGACTTTGGGCGCTGAGAAAATCTCAACTTAAATGAGTAATGCAACAGAAATATGGAGAATGTAAAGAACAGTGTCTGACCAGAAACAAGCCTCTTCTTACTGGGAAACAGATGCCTGTTTTCCATGGTGGAGGAAGCTGCAGGCAGATTTAAATTTGATATGATGTGGAATAAATCATTCTGCAGTTTTTGTCCCATAGTATAGCATACTTTTCAAGCTAAATTAAATAAGATCCAGAAGCCTTGCCTCTTTATTACTCCTCACTCCTTCCAGAATTCTAGTTTTATGGAAGTTAGTCTGTCCCCAAGGAGGTAGCTGATTCTGTCAACCAGTCAGATTATTGTGAATAAATCTCTTTTTTTTCTTTCATCGGTATTGCATATTGCTAATTAATTTTACCTTCTTTTCATCAAGGACTATGATGCCTTCTTTGAAGCCAGAGAAAATAATGCAGTGTATGCCTTCTTAGGCCTGACAGCCCCACCTGGTTCAAAGGTATGATACCCTTTTTTTCCTGCTTTATAGGTCATTTTATTGCTGCTGAGCTTTTTTAATCAGTAAAAATTTTACTTTTGTTAAGTATTCAGATTAAGTCAGAGACAGTCTTTTATAGCTAAAAGTGCCTTCTCTGTATGCACCTAATCCCTATTCGGGCACACAGATATGCATAGCCAAATACATAAACTATGTGTTTAGCAGGTAGGTAGACTGACTTCCCCATGAAACTGTCCACAGCAGCAAATTTCTTATTGACTTACTCATGAATAAGTGTTTAGTATTTTTAAAGCCTTCATTATTTTAGCTGTCCTACATGGTTCTACGTTGATAGTAAGCATCTTAGTTTATGATAATCTCCTTGGCAGCATTTATTGTCTTTTTGTGAGAGCAAATGAGAGAATCATCCATTCAAGTTAATTAAGAGCATCTGCATTATAAGACTGGTCACTAAATTGCTCGCCAAATTTAAGGCTTTTTTTCCTGCCAACACAAATTATTTTTTTTAGTAGCAGCATTTTCAGGAAATACCAAATAAAGGAAGCAACAATCAAATTGTCTATCTAATGGGATGTCTCAAAACTATCAACTTTAAACATACCTTTGCCTTTTATATTAAAACTTGTCCACACAAACTGCCTTAATTCAACAAAATCCAGCATTACTTTATGATTAAAACTCCCAGCAAAATAGGAATACAAGGGACAGACTTTAATGTAATAAAAGCCACCAATGACAGGCCCACATCCAAAGTAATACTGAATAGGGAAAAGTTGAAAGCATTCCTGCTGAGAACTGGAGCAAGACAAGGATGCCCACTCTCACCAATTCTCTTCAACATAGTACTGGAAATATTAACCAACACGATCAGACAAGAGAAAGAAATAAAGAGCATCCAAAGTGGTAAAGAGGAAGTCAGTCTGTCGCTGTTTGCTGATGATATGATCATTTATCTTGAAAACCCTAAAGACTCCTCCAGGAAGCTCCTAGAACTGATAAAAGAATTCAGTGAAGTTTCTGGATACAAGATTAATGTACACAAATCAGTAGCTTTTCTATACACCAACAGTAACCAATCAGAGAGTCAAATCAAGAACTCAACCCGTTTTTACAATAGCTGCAAAAGAAACAAATAAAAACCACTTAGGAATATACCTAACCAAGGAGTCAATAGACCTCTACAAGGAAAACTACAAAACACTGCTGAAAAAAATCATAGATAAAACAAATAGAAACACATCTCATGCTCATGGGTAGATACAATCAATATTGTGAAAATGACCAAACTGCCAAAAGTAACCTACAAATTCAATGCAATTCTCATCAAAATACCACCATCATTCTTCATAGAATAGAAAAAAAAAATTCCTGAAATTCACATGAAACCAAAAAAGAGCCCACATAGCCAAAGCAAGACTAAGCCAAAAAAATTAAATCTGGAGGTATAACACTACCTGATTTCAAACTATACTATGAGACCACAGTGGAAACTTACAACCAACTGATCTTTAACAAAGTAAACAAAATCATAAGGTAGGTAAAGCACACCCTTTTCAACAAATGGTGCTGGGATAATTGACTAGCCACATATAGGAGAATGACACTGGATCCTCATGTCTCACCTTACACAAAAGTCAACTCAAGATGGATTAAAGACTTAAATTTAAAGACTTAAATTTAAATTTAAGACCTGACACTGTAAAAATTATAGAAGATAACATCAGAAAAAAAACCCTTCTATACATTAGCTTAGGCAAGGATTTTATGACCAAGAACCCAAAAGCAAATGCAATAAAAACAAAGATAAATAGCTGGGACCTAATTAAACTAAAGAGTTTTGCATGGCTAAAGGAACCATCAACAGTGTAAGGAGACAACCCTCAGGGCAGGAGAAAAATCTTCACAATCTATAAAGCTGACAAAGGACTAATATCCAGAATCTACAAATAACTCAAACAAAGCAGGAAAAAAAAAAAGCCCATCAAAAAGTGGGCTAACGACATGAATAGACAATTCTCAAAAGAAGATATACAAATGGCCAATAATCATATGAAAAAATGCTCAACATCACTAGTGATTAGGGAAATGCAAATCAAAACCACAATGTGATGCTACCTTACTTCTGCAAGAATATCCATAATCAAAAAATTTTAAAAACATGTTGGCGTGGATATAGTGAACAGGAAACACTTCTACACTGCTGGTGGGATTGTAAACTAGCACAGCCACTGTGGAAAACAGTGTAGAGATTCCTTAAAGAGGTAACGATAGAACTACCATTTGATCCAGCAATTCCACTACTGGATATTTACCCAGAGTAAAAGACACACATGTTTATAGCAGCACAATGCACAATTGCAAAATCATGGAACCGACCCAAATGCTCATCAATCAACGAGTGGATAAAGAAACTGTAGTATATATATTCCATTTATATATATGATGTAATCTTGTGCAGCCATAAAACAGAATGAATTAACAGCATTTGCAGTGACCTAAATGAAATTGGACACTATTATTCTAAATGAAGTAACTCAGGAATGGGAAAGCAAACATTGTATGTTCTCACTGATATGTGGGAGCTAAGCTGTGAGGACGCAAAGGCATAAGAATGATACAGTTGTCTTTGGGGACTTGGGGGGAAGTGTGGGACGGGGGCAAGGGATAAAAGACTACAGATATGGTGCAGTGTATACTTCTTAGTTGATGGGTGCTCCAAAAATCTCACAAATCTCCACTAAAGAACTTACTCATGTAACCTAATATCACCTGTACCCCAGTAACTCATGGAAAAAAATAAGACCCAAATTGTCATTGAGTTCAGTGAAAATTAGAGGAAGTATGAAAGAAAGGATAATTTATTTTTTGCAGTTGATGACTTATTTTTCAATAAAATTCGGATTAACTCATTCATTTATTCATTCAAAAAAATATTTGTTGAGTACCAAGCATTGACTGAATATTAATGGTAAGACAAGTTACAGAGAATACTGCCTAGTTCCTACATTCAAAATGCTAATAACCTAGTGAAAGACATGTATACTATAATTACAAATCAAAGAAGTCTGCAAGTAATTATAGTTAAAGACATTTCTTGGTAAATTTTATAAGGTTTGTGTGAATGAAGTGCTGTAGGAGTCCAGAGGAAATAATAAATTCCTACTCAGAAGGGTGGGGAAGAGTTCATAGAGGGAGTGCTATTTAAGCTGTTGGGGATTCCAAAATATTGACGTGACATTAAGGCGTCTTTCACAGAAACAGCTACAGAAACCACTGCATTGGGATGTAGCTGCACATGATGGTGTGTTCACGGAGCCGAGTGTAGTACATCATGGCTTCAGAATAAGGCATATTAAATAGAGGAGGCTGTATTAGGAGGTGAGATTGGCTATGTAGGTTGGGGTGAGATTATGATTCCTGTGTTAGGTAATTTCATCTGTATCCTCTAGGTGTCCAAAAAACGTGATGATAAATGGGGAGAGATAATGATATAACTATCTCTGTATTTTAAGATGTGATTTATCTCTCTTGCCTGATTGCTATATCAGGACTTCCAATACTGTGTTGAATAGGAGTGGTGAGAAAAGACATCCTTGTCTTGTGCTGGTTTTCAAGGGGAATGCTTCCAGCTTGTGTCCATTTTTATAACAAACCTGTACATATATCCCAGAGCCTAAAATACAAGTTAAAAAACAAGATGCCATTTAATCTATGTCTTAAGAAAATACTTTTGGCAGCTGTATGGCTTGTGGAATATTGGAGAAATGAGGAGTTAGAAATAGGCAGACCCATTAGAGGACACCCTAAGAGTTCAGAAAAGTGATTGAGAGGGCCTAAAATGGAAAGTACACTAAATAAGCAAGACAACTAGTTAACCCACATTGAAAAAATTGAATTGATAATAAAAGAAATATTATACAATGAGTTAAAATTTTTATCTGTAATATCAGCAAAAATAAAACAAAATTGTAATAGTGCCAAAATGCCAAATATGTATCAAGAATCTCAAAAATATTGGTACTTCTTCACCCATTGACTTCACATTGGGTATCATAATCAAGTGAAATAATCCTATACATGGAAAAAGCTTCGTGGATAAAAATGTGAATAGAAATGTTAATTATAATCTTCAAACTTTGAAAACAAGTTAAATATTTAACGTATTTAACAACAGATCCAACCAAATTAATTCATGCATTGAATTAACTTTATGGACAAAATATGTATCAACGTGTTACAGTGTGTATAATCCTGAACTTTAGAAACTAGTTAAGTATCCAGCAGTAATGTCAACAAAAATGGTTTATCTACTGAATGAAATTGTACTATCATGAAGAAAATGATAGTTTGTGAAAACATATATTTAAATGAGCTACAGAATTATTTTGAAAATATGGATAATATTCTAATTACATTTAAAAAGTATGGATAGGACAAAAAAGAGACTGAAAGGATTCATAGTTAATGTATGTTTTCTCCTGTTCTCTACTTTTAAATAATTATCAAATATACTCTTTACATTTAAAAAATGATTGAAAAGCAATGCGTTGGAGAACTTGATATTGAAAAGTACTCTGTGTCAAATATTTCCATAAAGCAAAGAATCCTGTGTAAGACAAATAATTGTATTCTTTTGTGTGTTTGATTGTTTAAAACAAGATATGTATTTATTTACTATTATTTAGTCAATGTTGTTAATATGAAACATTTCTTAGTACTGACATTTCTTACTTTAAAGTGGAGATGATGGTTTTGAGATATAAACTAACTGATATTTTACTACAAAATAAAAATTTGGTGATGCTTGTGCAGAAAGGAAAATGACTCTATTGGCAAACGCATGTTCAATTCTGTTGAAAGAACAGAGGGTATGGGTCAGAGAAATGTTCTCATTAGCTTTAGTTGAATTACGCTGCTCCAGGGAGGAGCTATGGACTCTGTCTCTGCTGTGATATTTGAAGCAATCCTATTTATACTTAATTTATTCTATTTTTACTGCATCTCCAAGAAAGACTGTGTGTTCATAAACTTAGCTGTGGTATTGGTTTTAGCTGCTAGGGGGAAAAAAAGGAGAGGGAAAAAGCAGGAAAGAAGGATGGATACCTATAATGGCCCAAGCACCGAGATAGGCACCTCAGGTACATCTCATTTTAACTTTCCACCATCCCTATAGGCTAGATGTAGTTAGAGCCACTTTAGAGAGGACAATTTAAGTAATTTGTCCAAGAATATATAATGATTTAGTAGTAGAACTGAAATTTTAGTTCAGGATTATCTGATTTAGAACCAGTGCATTTATGGAATAATGTTTATATTGGGAACAGGGAGGGAGAGAACATCATATACTTGCTGTTAAAGCTCTCTGGTTAATTAGATGACTCATAATTCTGTAAATACTGACAATTAGCTTTTAGGCACTAATAAAGAGTTCAGATAAATTTACACATTTGATGCATAAAATATGATTAGAAACGTAAATAATTTACTATGATGTATTCTAAAGACAAATTACAAAGAATTCTAAATTGAATTTTGTTTTGGATGTGTATGCTAGTGATTTTTCCCATTAAAACTAATAACCTACAGCTGTAGAATTTATGACAAATTATAGGAAAGACTGATAGAATGTTACTTTAGGGAAATAAACATTTTTCAAAAATACTAGTTACCAATGAAAATGAAGAAAACAATACAAAAGACCTATGAAAGAAAACGTTGCTATTTTAAAAAGGTAACCAAAATTGACAAACCTTTAGCCAGACTAAGAAAAAAAAAGATTTAACTAAAAATCAGAGATGAAAAAGGAGGCATTACAACTTATATTGCAGGAAATTCGAAGGATTATTAGTGGCTACTACAAGCAATGATATGGATATACCAATAAATTGGAAAATCTAGAAGAAATGGACAAACTTCTAGACACATACAACCTACCAAGATTGAACCATGAAGAAATCCAAAACCTGAACAGAACAATTACAAGTAACAAGATTAAAGCCATAACAAAATGTCTACCAGTAAAGAAAAGCCCGGAACCCAATGGCTTTACCGCTGATTTTTTTCAAACATTTGAAGAAATGCTAATACCAATTCCACTCAAACTATTATGATGAATAGAGGAGGAGGGAATACTTCCAAACTTATTTCACAAGGCCAAAATTACCCTGACCAAAATCATACAAGAATACATTAAAAAAAGAAAGAAAGCAAGTAAGAAAGAAGCAAAAAAACTACAGGACAATATATCTAATGAATATTGATGCAAAATTTTTCAAAAATATATTAGCAAACATAATTCACCATTACATTAGAAAGAATGTTCATCGTGACCAAGTGGGAAATTTTTTCTGGGATAAAATGATTGTTCAATGTACACAAATCAAACAAATATAGGTGACGGGGATGGAGGCAGCAAACCACATTGCATGTATGTACCTGTGCAACAATCCTGCATGTTCTACACATGTACCCCAGAATCTAAAGTGCAGTAAAATATATTTTAAAAAAAACAAATCAAACAGTGTTACACATCATAACAACAGAATGAAGGATAACAATGATATAATCATTTCATTTGATGCTGAAAAAGCATTTGATATAATACACCATCCCTTCAAGGTAAAGCCATTAAAAAAAAACTCAGTACAGAAGGAACATACTTCAACACAATAAAAGGCATATATGACTGAACTACAGCTAGTATCATACTGAATGAGGAAAAACTGAATGCCTTTCCTATAAGATCTGGAACACTACAATGATGCCACTTTCATTACTGTTATTTAACGTAGTACTGGAAGTCTTAGCTAGAGCAGCCAGACAAGGAAAATGCCTAAAGGTTATCCAAACTCAAAATGAAGAAGTCAAATTATCTCTGTTTGCAAATGATATGATGTTGTATTCAAAAAGTTCTAAAGACTCCACCAGCAAACTATTGGGACTGATAAACAAATTCAGTAAAGTTGCAGGATGCAAAATCAACATACAAAGTCAGTAGCATTTCTATATGTCAACAGCAGATAATCTGAAAAAGAAATAAAAGAAGTAATCCCATTTACAATAGCTACAAATAAAATAATCCCATTTCAATAGCTACAAATAAAATTAAATACCTAGGAATTAACTTAACCAAAGATCTTAAAGATTTCTACAATGAAAATTATAGAACACTGATGAAAGAAATTGAAGAGGACACAAAAATTTGAAAAATATTCCATGTTCACGGATGGAAAGAATCAATATCATTAAAATGTTTACGCCATCTGAAACAATCTGCAGATTAAATGCAATCAATATTAAAATATCAATGATATTCTTCCCAGAAATAGAAAAAAATTATATAATTCATAGGGAACCATAAAAGACCGAGAAGAGCCTATGTTTTCCTAAGTGAAAAGAACAAAACTAGAGGAATCACATTACCTGACTTCAAATTACAATACAAGACAGAGCTAATCAAAACAGCATGGGACTGGCATAAAAACAGACACATATCCAAGGTAACAGAATAGAGAACCCAGAAACAAGTCCACACACCTACAGTGAACTCATTTTCTACAAAGATACCAAGAACATACACTGGGGAAAAGAGAGTCACTTCAATAAATGGTGCTGGGAAAACTGGATATCCATTTCCAGAAGCGTGAAACTTGACCCCTGTCTCTTGCCATACACAAAAATCATTTCACAATAAAGACTCAAATCTATAAGGACACATGCACACGAATGTTCATTGCAGCACAGTTTACAATAGCAAAGACCTGGAACCAACCCAAATGCCCATCGATGATAGACTGGACAGCGAAAATGTGGCACATATACACCATGGAATATTATGCAGCCATCAAAAATGATGAGTTTGCATCCTTTGTAGGGACATGGATGAACCTGGAAGCCATC
>PVKV010026838.1:0-27314 GCA_004027835.1 Alouatta palliata
TTACTGTCCTCAATGTGGGTGGGCCTGTTCCAATCCATTGGAGGTCTGAATTGAGCAGAAGGTAGAGTAAGGTAGAATTCACTCTTTCTGCCTGTTTTCAATCTGAAACATCAGTCTTCTGCACTCAGACTAGAACTTATATCACCAGCTTTTGTGGATCTTCAATCTCCAGCTTACACATGGCAGATCATCAGACTTCTCAGTCTCCATAATCACGGGAGTCAATTCTTTATAATAAATATTAACAAACATTCAAGGAATATAAATGTAAGTATCTTATTGGTTCTGTTTCTCTGGAGAATCGTAACACATGTGGTAGAGAATGTGGATGGCCTATAGGGGCTGAGAGCAGCACCAGCTGACAGCCAGCAAAACGCAGACAAACCTCAGTCATACAACTACAAGGAATTGAATCTTTCCAATTAAAAAAAAATGAATTTAAGCTAGATGCAGTAATTCATACTTGTAATCTTAGTACTTTGGGAGGTCAAGGAGGGAGGATCTCTTGAGCCCAAGCGTTCAAGACCAGCCTGCGCAACAGGGTGAGACCCTATATCTATCAAAAAACTTAACAATTAGTTGGGTCTAGTGGTGACATTCCCTATGGTCTCAGCTATATAGGAAGCTGATGGCAGAGGATTGCTTGAGCCCAGGAGGTCGAGGTTGCAGTGATCAGATATTCACACCATTACACTCCAGCCTGGGCAACAGAGCAAGAACCTGCCTCAAAAAAAAAAAAAAAACAGAAGAGTTTAGAAGCAAATTTTTCCAGAGTCTTCACATGAGAATTCATCCAAACTAATACCCTGATTTTAGCCTTGTGATAATCTAAATGAAGAATTCTGTCATGTCATACCAGATTTTTAACCTATGGAAAGGTAAGCAAAACAACACGAATATTGTTTTAAGCTATTAAATGTGTGGTCATTTGTTACTCAGAAATAGAACGCTAATACAATCTCTAAATATTTTAACTTCAAAATATTGTGAACTTTAAAAAATGTTTCATATTTGTGACTGTGTTCATTACACTATGTGCTTTGAATTCCATTTTCAAGTTATTAAAACTATGAATAGCATGGATGTGTGAAGACATCAGTATCACCTAGTGATTCATGTTGACATCAGCAAAATTATTAATAATGTAGTCAACACATACTGTAGCAACATATGGACAAAAGCCTTTGAAAATATAATACTCAGTTACCTAGTAAGAAAACAAGAGACACAGCAAGGACTTTCAAGAAGATGGCACCATGAGAACATGCCCATATAACCATTCTTCTTGAGGTCTATTAAAATAAATAACAAACCTGATCTAAAGACAAAAATGTCATCTTTAATAATACTAGGGAAATAGCACAGCATAAATTAAAGACTTCCAATAATACCTACTCTTCCATACATAAAGAAGTTTAAACACAACCACAGGAGAATGCTGAGAGATAAAAATCTATCTCCATAATCTTGGTCGGAGTGCAGATTTTTTAAAAAAGAGATTTCCCTTTTTCCAATGGCTGAATCATATTCTAATGAGTGTATTATATGTGTATATATGTGTGTATGTATGTGTGTGTGTATGCCATGTTTTCTTTGTCCATTTGTCCATCAAATTCCAAGATCGATTCCCCATCTTGGTGAATAATGCGGCAATGAACATGGGGTGTATATATCAACATAGATGAACCTAGAGGACATTATGCTAAGTGAAATAAGCCCAACACAAAAAGACAAATACTGTAAGATCTCACATACATGTGAAATTTTAAAAAGTTAAACTCACGGAAATGGAGACTAAAATAGTGGTTACCAGAGACTAGGAGGTGGGAGAAATGGACAGATGTTCATTAAAGGTACAAACTTTCAGTTATAAAATAAACAAGTTCTGGGGATCTAAGGTGCAGCATGTGTGATGATGGGTTAATTTATTTGATTTGATAATTATTATATAATATATAATATTTCAAATCATGTTGTATACTTTGAATATACATAATCTTTATTTGTAACTAAATATCTTAACTTTAACAAATAGATAAATATATAGAAAGGCCAACATCCTTTAAGTAGGCAGGGAAAATACCAATGGCCAGGTGGAACCATGGAGAGAAAAAAGGAGCACCCACTTGAGTCATATTTACATACCCAAGAACAAAAAATGATTCAAGACTGAAGAAGGCACCATGTACTGTAATACCTTTGTGTGAACCTAACTGAGATAATAAATCATTATGAAATTTCAAAGAAAACAAAATTAGAAGAGCATCCTTTTTTTCTGTATACTACCCTAACTCACCCCTATACACACATACAAACACGCACACACACATGAGTGACACGTCTTAAGGCAGATGATTAATCATATCTGGAGAGAAAGTGTTTAGAAACAACATACCTAAACCAAGGCTACTAGTTGCCTGCTATCGAAACTCATCCACCACTGCCCCCACGTGCATACATACATAAAATCTTCCAGCCTGCCACCTAAGTTTTAAGAAGACAAACAATGCCCATGTAAACCTGATGGAGATCCCGCCTACTCTCTGACAAATAGCTGATCAAGAGTCCCCATGTATAACTATTCTCAATTACCAGAAATCAATAAGGCCAGTTCACAGAGACTGAGATCAGTCCTCCTCTAGACCTTCTACCAAGATTACCAGTGATGAAGATGCTACATAAAGTAGCATCAAGCTTCCCCAAAATTTCAGCTCCACTAAGGTTCCAAGAAAAGCCCCTCCCCTGCCTGGGGTCAAGAGTAAATTATTGAACTGTATCAAACTCAGGAAAATGCCTCCCCCAGGCTTATCAACCCTATAGTACAGGATCCAGTTGGGGCTCATCCACTGAGTCAAAGACTCACTTCCCATTTCTTGTTGGCTCCGTCAACAGAAATCAAGCACCTAACTGTTCCTGCCTATAACACTCAGCTTTGCTACCACTCACCTTGAATTAATCAAGGTAAATCTTATTGTGCCCTTTAGTCTTTTTTATCTTAAACTATACAGCCCCAAATGTCTAGATTTTCCCTCATCTCCTACCCTGTAATCTCCATAAGGCTCTGATAGTTCCTCTTCTATTACCTTCTCTCAACCTCCTTGAACTCCTCCTACTAGACCTTCAAAATCCCATAGTCTGTTCATCATTAGCACAGTCTCACACATCCCCAGCCTCTTCTCTCATGTTCCCTTTATCTTTGCACTTCCTTTTCACAAGGGAAACTTGGCACTGCTTCCACACACAATCTTTTCAAGCAAAGGCTGATTTTCTCCCTGCCCTCGTATCACTGAGCATGGGACTGAGGTGGAGATCTTCTCTGTTGCTCATTGCTACTTTCTCACTTCCATCTACCTAGAAACTTCCAGCTTGACATTTCATGACATCATAATATATCACCTCCTGTCCCTCAGTGTTGCTCCATTTCCAAAACTTCCTCCAGATTACTCCTTCTTAATTTTCAAATACTTCTGCTTCTGGCTCATTCCCCTTATCCTCATGACTGTTCCTTCCTTAATTTTTGGAGTTTTAATATACATGTAGATGACCCTTCAAATTCTCTGCTTTCTCAGTTCCTTGAACTCCTCTCCTCCAATGACCTTGTCTTCAACATTATTTTAGTTGTCTATTGCCATGGTTATACAGTAGTCATTATAACTTTTATCTCTGCATAATCATAATTTCACATATTCTACTACCGAATAACCTCCTCATTTTGTTTCTCACACTCCATTTAGCACCCCAGATCCAACAATCCTTTGACCCTACCAGACTCCAGCTTATTTGTCTTGCCAACATTTTACTGTCCCCAACCTCCCTGACATTCTCTCTCTCTCTTACCTAGCTTTATTTCCATGGTGAGTCATTACAATCCTTTCTACTATACATGCTTAACTTACTTCCTCTTTCTCCTCATTATTGTAAACACTTGGAAATGTCTAACCCTGGTTAAATGTAACCTGTCAACCACCCGATACTTGTACCCCGGTAGCTGGACATGGCTGAAGAAAAACACACAATTACTCTGAATTCACAGTTGTAAATCTCCAACAACCCTCTAATACTCCCTGACTCTTATACTGCATTTCCTGAGCCTGTTCATTTGCTACTCTCCTAGAAAACCATTTCACTTATTTTCTTTTGCCTCTTATTTTCATCACCTCTTCCTGTTTCCTTACTCTTGGATGATGAGCTTGCTTCCAGCTTCACTATATTGCAGAGAAAGTAGCTACCATGGTATACCAATTCTGGAGTACTGTTCTGGGAATCATTCCTGGCAGCCCAGCTTAGAATTTGTTCTTCCTGTCCTTTGGTAATGTTGTAACACAACTTTCCATCTGTAAATCCTTTGCACTTAAAATAGCTAAAGCAGCTTCCTGTAACTGCACCTTAACTCTGACTGTTACATCAGTCAAAAATTAATGATATGCAGAAAAAAATCTAACAACATTGATAGTATCAAGGAAAACAAAGAATGAAACATACCCAATAAAAGGCAGGTAAAGAAAATATATTTAAATAGATACTACAAGAAACAGAAGAAAATTCTAGACAAAATGTCCCAAATTCATAATTATATCAAAGAGAAAGATGCAAGATAACAAAGGTGAAATGCTGTATTTAAAAGTGAACCATAATAGCTGAGGGGAAAACACCATTACAGAAATGAAAACCAAATTGGAAAAAGCAAGATGATAAACCAACGTTGGTAGAAATATGGTTGCAACATGATAGGATCGCTCAAGAAAATAATGCAGAAATGAAGAGGGCAGATTTGGAAGGCAGTCATTACATAAAGAGGAGAATAAAAGGTAAAATTATTTATCAATAAACATTTCATTTCTAAAAGAAAATCTGTATGTTCATATTGAAAAGGCTTGCTGTGTTCCATGAACAATTTTGAAATCATATTTCCTAATACTATTAAATTTCAAAGACAAAGACAGACTCACAGACTCGTATAAGAACAGAAGGAGAAGAATCAGATCCTCTACAAATATTTAAAAAAAAAAAAAAAAAAAGCAAATGAATTCAGACTTCACTTCAGCAACACTCAAGGCCAAAAAGACAAAGGAACTACATCTCCAAAAGGTTGAAAGAAAGGCGATGGAACTCAAGAACTGCATATTGAGACATGCTGACATTTACAGAGCAGGAGGAAATGTTCAGTTTTGCAATACTTCTAGAATAACATCATTTAAAAGCTCTTTTTGAAAAAGAAACACGTGTAAATTTTTAATAGAGCCAGTTGGAAAATGATTCAAAACAAAAAACTCACAAGTGAAGAACACCCACTGTGAAAGAACTAGTGGCACATACTGACTCAAAATAATATAAATATTCACAGTGACCTTGGTCGTAATGTTACCAGTCTTGAAAAAAAAAAAGCTATATAGTGTTAATTATAATACATTAAGTGATCAATGCAAAACTTTCAAAATGGCCTAATGAAAACAAAGAAAAAAATTGATGAATATTCATAACCTACAACCCCAGTATTACTAAATATAAATGTATACTCATTAGTCAAATGAAATTTAACCACAAAATTAACCTAATGAAAATAGAATGAAATAGTAATAATTTTTAAAAGGAGGATTACTTTTCACTTTCCTCTTTGCTAAAATACAGAGTCAATTTTAAAAAGTAGAGTAGGGATATTATTGACTTTGATAACATTGAATTTGTGGATTAATTTGAGGAAAAATAACACCTTTAAACTACTGAGTCTTTCTATTCAAAATTAAACTAATTTTTCAATTAGTTTTTATGTTCTACAGTAGAGTTTTATACTCTTTTTCTTACAGAAACTCAAATTCTGCTGCTACTTTATTAGCTAAGTTTATGTACTATTCAAAACTTTATTGTCATTTCAACAACAGCATCTTTATCAGGAGTGAATTCCATGTCTAGAAAATAGCAATGCAATATGATAGATGAATCACCCTAGAGGCAACTTGTAAGTGAAAAATTAAGTAACTTGATTCCTAAATATCTTAAAATAACATAATCAATAAGTACAAAATTAGGAATAGCAATGAGGAGAAAACACAAATACTCCATAAAGTAAGAAAACTACAGGCATACCTCATTCTGTTATTCTTCCCTTGATTGCACTTCACAGATATGGTGTTTTTTACAAATTGAAGCTTTGCGGCAACCCTGCATTAAGCAAGTCTACAAGCATCATTTTCCAAACATGCTTTGCTCGCTTTGTGTCTCTACGTCTCATGCTGGTAATTTTCACAGTATTGCTAACTTTTTCATCACTATTATATCACTGTTGTGGAGATCTGTGATCAGTGATCTTTGGCGTTCCTTTTGTAATCGTTTTGGGCACCACAAACCATACCCAGATTAGATGGTGAACTGAAGGGATAAATGTTGTGTGTGTTCTGACTGCTCCACCAACCACCGGTTTCCCCATCTCTCTCTCTCTTCTCAGGCCTTCCTATGCCCTGAGACACAACAATATTCAAATTAGGCCAATTAATAACCCTACAATAGCCTCTAAGTGAAACTAGTAACCCTACAATAGCTCCAAGTGAAAGTAAGAGTCACATGTTTCTTCCTTTAAATCAAAAGCTAGAAAATTAAGCTTGGTGAGAAAAGCATTTTGAAAGCCAAGACACAGTGAAAGCTAGGCCTCTCGCACCCTTAGCCAAGTTGTGAATGCAAAGGGGATGTTCCTGAAGGGAATTTAAAGTACTATTTTTGTGAATACATGAATGGCAAGAAGCAAAACAGCCTTATTATTGATACGGAGAAAGTTTTAGTGATGCGGATGGAAGATTTAACCAGCGGCAGCATTCCCTTAAGCCAAAACTTAATCCAGAGCAACGCCCTAACTCTCCTCTATTCTATGAAGGCTGAGAGAGGTGAGGAAGCTGCAGAAAAAAAAGGTGTGAAGCTAACAGAGAATGGTTCATAAAGTTTCACGAAGGAGGCCAACTCCATAAGTTAAAGTGTAAGGTAAAGCAGCACGCATCCATGTGGAAGCTGCCACAGGTTATATGTTGATACAAATATCAACATTAACAGGAATTTTGAAGAAGTTTATTTCAGCCCTCTTGGATTACTTTGAGGGGTTCAAGACGTGGTAATAATAGCAAGAGAACTGCAATTAGAAAGGGAGTTGGAAGATGTGACTTAAATTGCCGCAATTTCACAAAAAAACTTAAATGAATAGGAATTGCTTCTTAAGGGATGCGCAAAAGTGGTTTCTAGAGATGGAATTCACCCCGATAAAGATGCTGTTGTTGAAATGACAATAAAGTTTTTTGAATTGAACATAAACTTAGTTAATAAAGTAGCAGCAGAGTTTGAGTTTCTGTAAGAAAAATAAAAGAAGACTTAAAAAATTAGTTTAATTTTGAATAGAAAGACTCAATAATTTAAAGGTGTTGTTTTTCCTCAAAGTAATCTACAAATTCAATGTTATAAAAGTCAATAATATCCCTACTCTGCTTTTTAAAATTGACTTAAAATTGACTCTGTATTTTAGCAAATAGGAAAGTGAAAAAAGTCTCTTAGATATTCAAACATATTAAACATACAGTAAATAAAAACACGCTATCAGCACAGAAATAGAACAAAATAAAATAGTGTATTTCCATATACTTGAGTATATGTACTTCCATATACTTATCTATATACTTTGATAAGGACAGTATTTCAGATCAACAGAGGGGAAAATGAACTATTCAAAGAAGCAGGTTGTACAATAAACCAGCCACTTTGAAAAGGACAGCAATATGGAAAATAATTACATTGAATCCATTACCTTACATTTTGTTACAAAATACATTCCAGAAAGATGAAAAATGTACACACAAAGCAAAAGAGTAAACTCACAAAAAAACTAAAAAACTATGGTAAATATTTATTATGAACTAAAATGGAGGATAGATTTACAAGCATGACATAAAATCCGAAGAAATTATGAATATATACATTTAGATGAGAATTTGAAAGTTCTGCAATACAAAATACAGCATTAACAAAATAAACAGAGATAATAAGGGGAAAGTATAGACAATGCACAGAAACAGCAAAACTCTTCCAAAATTTATTGTTTAGATTTTTATGAAACAATTTCTTTTTTTCTCTTTCCCCTCCTCCTTTCTCTGCAGATAAAAGAAAATTGTTTATATCAAGATAGATTATAATGTGTTCAATAAAACTAAGAATCAACTTACTAGGGCCTACTCTTTATTAATATGCCTGAGATATTAATATATACTATATTAGCATCTATGTACAAATAAGTAATGTTTAAAGGAAAACAATAAAGCAATTCACAAAGCAAACCTTGTTTTGAGTTACTGGGTTATTAAAGGCAAATAGCCTCATTGGGAAAAAATGTACATGAGCAGACAACTCATGAAAGAAACATCATGGCCAATAAATTTATAAAAAGGATAAATAAATTCAAATTAAAACAAGATTGGCAAAGATTAATTTAGATCTTTAGACTGATACTAGCCAGTACTCATGAGTGTCTGGAGAGGTATAGCTTAACACAACTTTACATGGTAGAGCAATTACTAATATATTGACTGGTAAAATATTTATCAGAATCTATTAAAATGGTAAAAGTTAAGAATCTTTGATCCAGCAATACTGTGTATACTAATTGAGAGTACAGAAACAGAAAGAAGAATGGGGGGAAATAAGAAATAGGGATATGAGTAAATGATAAAAAGGGTTATGGGAAAGAGAAATAAGAAGAGGAGAACGAAAAGTGTAAGAGATAAGCAGAAAGGAGAAAGCGAAGAAGAGGAAAGAAGAGAGGAAGCCAAAGGAGGAGGAAAAAGAATAGGGGAAAGAGAAGAAAGAATTGTTAAATAAAAATATGAAAATTAAGTTCTGGAAGAATATCTACAAACTGTTAGTCACAGTTGCTTCTGCAGAGTAAGATTACAGAGGAATTTCATCTTATTGTTAAATATTTGCACAGTGTTTACTTTTTTATAACAAGTATATATTATTTTTGAAATGATCAAATATTTCAAAGTAAAATAAAAATGCAAGCAAGCTTAGAAAAAGAGCATTTCTTCCACACTGGTTTCTCTTCAACTTTTATCTTGCCCCATCTTTATCTTAAGTCCCCCATAGAAACAGTTTCTTACTTCCATCCCAGCTGTGGCGTCTCTCCATTCCCTCTGTTCAATGACTGAAAAGATAGAAGAGAACGGAATGGTCTCCATCAAAGCATTACCTTTAACACCCAACACTGACACAATCTATCTCTCTAAAGTGCTCAGATTGTTGATTTTAAGAGCCATTAGGCAAGAAAAGTTGGAAAGCTAGTGCTGAGTTATATAAATAGTGATCTAAAAGAAATGGAAATCATTGTACTTTGCCAAGTCAGCAATCTAAGAATTCTGTTGGGGAAGCAGCAGAAAGTTGTTTATATCAAGATAGTTTGTGATGTTTCCAATAAAACTAAGAATCAAAGAACTTACTTGGACAGACCTACTCCTTATTAATACTTTGCAAATGTCTTATCAGCTGAAGGCCTCCTAGGAATTTTTATTCTTACTCAGAAGAGTAAAGAGGAGTGTTTTTGTGTTTTGAACTAAATTTTTGAATCCTTCCTTGCATTGGTTCAGTAACATAAAAATTCCATTTAGTACAGTATTCACTACTACATAATAAACAATATATTAAAGTGCTTTATGTATATTCTTCTGCATGTTCCTATATATTTGTATTTCCACAGTGTAGGCAATAATAATGATGAAGGGAGCTTAGAAACCATATGCGTTAGTAACCAACTCTCCCAATCAACACATAAATTATTTCAAAGACAGAGAGCCAAAGTTCCCTGAGGAATTTTTCTTTACAATGCTAAACACAGGGATAACTTATAGAAACAGCAGTCAGCAACAACCCATCTTCTGTAACTTGGTAATAGTTTAGAGATGTGTATATCTGAGGGACACCTGCACATCTTAGATGTCTCTGGGCAGCCTTCATTTTAAAAGTAACAGGTTGCTTCTTTAACCTTTTTCATCTTCTGGATGACAGCCCTTGTAACTGCTAGGTAATTGTAACTCACAGTCACTTTAATTCAAATCTTATATATACATTTAGAGCAAGATAGTCTTTTCCTTCTGTAGTCTACTTCTAGATTTGTCTTCAAGTGACATGTGTGGCATCTTAGGGCAGATTCAAAATTCAAAATGGTGACTCTTTTATGAGCAAAACTCCACTGAAGCTGACCTCAGGAAGAAAGAAATCCTGGTAACAGATCTTCAAGGGTTATTTATTTCTTTAATCTTCGTGTAACTTTTATTTTAGAAACCTGTACATGTGCAGGTTTTTAATTGTGTGTTGCTGGAGTTTGGTGTACAAATGACTTAGCCACCCAGGTAGTTAGCACAGTACCTGGCAAGTAGTTTTTCGATCCTTACCCCTCCTTCTACCCTCTACCATCAAGTAAGTCCTGGTGCCTATTGTTCTCCTCTTTGTGTCCATCTGTACTCAATGTTTAACTCCCACTTATAAGTGAGAGCATGCAGTATTTGGTTTTCTGTTTCTGCATTAATTTACTTAGGATAATGGCCTCCACCTGCATCCATGTTGCTGCCAGTGACATGAATTCATTCTTTTTCATGGCTGTGTAGCATTCCATGGTGTATATGTACTACATCTTCTTTACCCAGTCCACTGTTGATGGACACCTGGGTTGATTCTACATCTTTTCTATTGTGGAAAGTGCTGTGATGAACATACACATGCATGTGTCTTTATGTTAGAATGACTCATATTCTTTTGAGTATATACCGAAGTAATGGGATTGCTGGGTAGTTCTATTTGTAGTTCTTTGAGAAATCTCTAAACTGCTTTCCACAGTGGCTGAACTAATTTACATTCCCATCAGCAGTGTACAAGCATTCCCTTTTCTCTGCAACTTCACCAGCATCTATTATTTTTTGACTTTTTAATTGCCATTCTGACTACTATGAGATGGTATCTCATTGTGGTTTTGAGCTTCGTTTCCCTGATAATTAGTGACGGTGAGTACTGCTTCATATGCAGGTTGGCCACATGTATGCCTCCTTTTAAGAACACGTCTGTTCATATTCTTTGCCTATTTTTTAACTTTACCTTAAGTTTGCGGATACATGTGCCGAATGTGCAAGTTTGTTACACTGGTATATGTGTTCTCTGCCTATTTTTTAATGGTGTTGTTTGATTTTTGTGTGTATGTAAATTTAAGTTTCCTATAGATGCTGGATATTAGATAACTGTGAGATGCATAGTTTGCAAATATTGTCTCCCATTCTGTAGGTTGTCTTTTTACTCTGTTGATAGTTTCTTTTGCTGTGCAGAAGCTCTTTAATTAGATCCTGATTGTCAATTTTTGTTTTCGTTGACGTTGCTTTTGGAGTCTTCATAATGAAATATTTGCAAAGGCCTATGTCCAGAATGTATTTCCTAGGTTTCCTTCCAGAGTTTTCACAGTTTTAGGTTTACATTTAAGTGTTTAATCCATCTTGAGTTGATTTTTTTAGATGGTGTAAGGAAGGGGTCCAGTTTCA
Organism: Alouatta palliata; assembly: GCA_004027835.1. NCBI lineage: Eukaryota > Metazoa > Chordata > Mammalia > Primates > Atelidae > Alouatta > Alouatta palliata. The sequence goes on from PVKV010026838.1 coordinate 11,547, forward strand.
ATCTTCTGCACGTGGCTAGCTAATTATCCCAGCATTATTTACTGAATTGGGAGTCCTTTCTCTGGAAGACAGCATACTAAGCTTAATAATCAAAGGAGAAATAAAAGTCCTTTATAGGCGAGCAAACCCTAAGGGAATCTGTTACCACTATGCCTGTCTTAAAAGAGGTACTTGAGGGCGTGCTGAACATGAAACAAAGACTGTAATCTGCTACCACAAAAAGACACTTAGATACAAAGGTTAAAATTAGAGGCAGATTGTGGCTGAGTATCAAAAAAGAATATACAAAAGAGAGTGTCTTTATCTCATTCAACTAAAGACAAAAATGAACCTGACGCTGTGGTAGACATTATCTAGTATTCACCAATATGCAGATATTCCTCCTGGTCACAGACAACTGTACTTCCTAGCAAATTTTTGATTCTGTAGCACCAAGTAACTAATTCTAGTCAATGGTATTAGTGGAACTGCTGGGTGCCTCTTCCAGACAGAAGCATTTAATTACTGTTGTGAAGCCCTCCAGATCTCTGCTCTGTCATGCTGATCACATAAATATGATATGAGTTAGTGTTGTCACAAGATGGGGTACACCTTCATTCTGGGTCTCTGAGTGTCTGTGATGAGCAGAGACCTGATGCTGGCAGTCCTTGAGTGTATTCTTGTTTCAAGCCACTGCAACTTGAGGATTATTTGTTATAGCTCCATAACCCAACCTGTCTTGATTGACACATATACTTAATTACCATAATAGTGGATGAAAGAAGTCCATGTTGCTGAGCCCATGTGGAACTTCCATTCCTGCCACCATGGCCACTTTGCTCATGGGCCCATTGGGCGATGACAGGGGTGGCTGATAAAAGGGACTGAGTGGTGTCCACAGAATGGGTCATCCTATCCACTTGATTATTAAAATCCTCCTCTGCTGAGGTCACCCATTGGTGACCACTCACAAGGGATATAAATATCTTCACAGTTTTTGGCCACTCAGAGAGGTCCATCCATACATTCCCTAAATTTCTTTGTCACCAATTTTTCAATCATGCTTCTTCCAAGTCCCTGACCATCCAGCCAAACCACTGCTGCCCATGAATCAGTATACAATCGCACATCTGGCCATTTCTCCTTCCATGCAAAGTGCACAACCAGGTGCACTGTTCAAAGTTCTGCCCATTGTGAATATTTCCCTTCACTGCTGTCCTTCAGGGTTGTCCTGTAAAGGGGCTATAGTACTGCAGCTGTCCACTTTTTGGGTGGTGTCGAACCATCTGTGAACCAGGCCCCAGTCCTCTCTTCTTCTGTCAACTGATCATAGGGAACTCTCCAGGAGGCCATCAGTGCAGGCTGGGGGAGAGAAGGCAGGGTGACAGGAGTGGAGACCATAGGTCTCCTCATGTAGAGCCACTCCCTCATGTAACTTATTTGTGCCTTTAGGACCTTCTGAAACCCAATCTCATATATACCACCTCCATTTTATGATGGAATGCTGCTGTGTATGCCCCACTTTATGGCAAGATGGGTCAGAAAGCACCTAGTTCATAATAGGCAGTTCAGGACACATGGTAACTTGATGACCTGTAGTCAAATATTCCGTTTCCACCAAAGCCCAGTAACAGGCCAAGAGTTGTGTCTCAAAAGGGGAGTAGTTATTTCCAGAAGGTGGCAGGGCTTTATTCCAAAATCCTAGAGGCTTCCACTGTGATTCACCTATGGGGGCCTGCCAGAGGTTCCAAACAGTATTCTTATCTGCCAGTGACACCTCAAGCATCATTAGATCAGCTGGGTCATGTGGCCCAAGTGCTGTGCAGCTTGCACAGCAGCCTGGACCTGTTGCAGAGCCTTCTTTTGTTCTGGACCCCACTCAAAACTGGCAGCCCTTTGGGTCACTTGATAAATGGGCCAAAGTAACACACCCAGATGAAAAATGTGTTGCCTCCAAAATCCAAATAGGCCCACTAGGCATTGTGCCCCTTTCTTGGTTGTCGAAGAAGACAAATGCAGCAACTTATCCTTCACTTTAGAAGAAATATCTTGACAGACCCCACACTACTGAACCCCCAGAAATTTTACAGAGGTAGAAGTTCCCTGAAGTTTAGTCATATTTATTTCCCATCATCTGGCACGCAAATATCTTATCAGTAAGTCCAGTGTGTTTGCTCCTTCTCACTCACTGGATCCAATTAGCATATGTCATCAATGTAATAACCAGTGTGACATCTTGTGGAAAATAAAATTGATCAAGGTCTCTCCAAACAACACTATGACACAAAGCTGGAGAGGTGATATACCCCTGAGGTAGGACAGTAAAGCTGTATTGCTGGCCTTGACAGCTGAGGGCAAACTGCTTCTAATGGTCCTTATAAACAGGAATGGAAAAAAAAGCATTTGCCAAATCAATGGCTACATACCAGCGAGATGTCTTAATTTTCTCAAGCAATGAAACCACATCTGGTACAGCAGCTGCAATTGAAATCACTACTTGGTTAAGCTTACAACAATCCATGGTCATTCTCAAAGATTCATCTGACTTTTGAACAGGCCAAATAAGAGAGTTGAATGGGGAGCACAGAAGTTTGGAAAATTTGCAGCCTGATAATATGACAGAAAAGAAAAACTCATTTGCTGCAGAGAAATACAAGCCTGCTGCAGAAGTTTGCATAAGTAATGAAGAACTGAATGTTAGTCACCAAGATAAGGGGGAAAATGTCTCCAGGGCATGTCAGATACCTTTGGGGCAGCCCTTTCCATCACAGGCCTGCAGGCCTAAGAGGGAAAAATGGTTTCATGGACCAGATGCAGGGCTCTCATGCTCTGTGCAGCCTTGGGACAAGATGCCCTGCCTCCCAGCTGCATTAGCTCCAGCCATAACTAAAGAGAGTCCACATACAGCTTAGGCCACTGCTTCAGAGTGTTCAAGCCCCAGGCTTTGGCAGCTTACACATGGTATTGGGCCTGTGGGTTCACAGAAGTCAAGAAGTGAGGTTTGGGAACCTCTGCCTAGATTTCAGAGAACATATGGAGATGCTTGACTGTCTAGACAGAAGTTTGCTACAGGGGTGGAGCCCTCACAGAGAACCTCTGCTAGGGCAATGCAGAAGGGAAATGTGAGGTCAGAGCCCCCATATAGAATCCCCACTGGGGTACTGCGTAGTGGAGCTGTGAGAAGAGAGCCATCATCTTCCAGATCCCAGAATGGTAGATCCACCAACTACTTGCACCATGCACCTGGAAAAGCCATAGACACTCAACACCAACCCATGAAAGCAACCAGGAGGGGGACTGTACCCTGCAAAACCACAGGGCCACAGCTGCACAAGGCCATGAGAGTCTACCTCTTGTACCAGTGTGCCTTGGATGTGAGACATGGAGTCAAAGAAGATCATCTTGAAATTTTAAAGTTTAATGACTGCCCTATTTTATTTTGGACCTGCATGGGGCCTGTAGTACCTTTGTTTGGGCCAATTTCTCCCTTCTGGAATGGTGTATTATCCTATGCCTGTACTCCCATTGTATCTAGGAAGTAACTACTTGCTTCTGATTTTACAGGCTCATAGGCAGAAGGGGTTTACCTTCTCTCAGATGAGACTTGAGATTTGAACTTTTGAGTTAATGCTGTAATGAGTTAAAACTTCAGGGGACTCTTGGAAGGACACAATTGTGTTTTGAAATGTGAAGACATGGGATTTGGGAGGGGTCAGGGGCACAATGATATGGTTTGGCAGGGTCTCCACTCATATCTCATCTTGAATTGTAGTTCCCATAATCCCTACATGTTAGGGAGAGACCCAGTGGGAGATAATTGAATCATAGGGGTGGTTAACTCCATGCTACTGTTCTCATGATTCTGAATGAGTTCTCATAAGATCTGAGGGTTTTATGAGGGGCTTTTCCCCCTTTTGCTTTACACTTCTCTTTTCTGCTGCCATGTGAGGAACAATATGTTTTCTTCCCCTTCTGCCATGATTTTAAGTTTCCTGAGCCCCCCCCCCCCAGCCATGCTGAACCATGGGTGAATTAAACCTCTTTCCTTTATAAATTACCCAGTCTCAACAGAACACCTGGGAAAAGGGGTGGTAGTGGGTACAGCTTCAATAGACCTAAAGGTCCCTACCTGGCAGCTCTGAAGAGAGCAGTGGATTTCCCAACACAGTGTTTGAGCTCTGATAAGCAACATGCTGCCTCCTCAAGTAGCTCCCTGACCCCAGTGTATCCTGACTGGGAGACACCTCCCAGTAGGGGCCAACAGACACCTCACACAGGAGAGCTCTGGGTGTCATCTGGCAGGTATCCCTCTGAAATGATGCTACCAGAGGAAGGAACATGCAGAAATATTTACTGTTCTGCAGTCTCTGCTGTTGATTCCCAGGCAAGCAGGGTCTGGCGTGGACCTCCAGCAAACTCCAACAGACCTGAAGCAGAGGGACCTGACTGCAGCAGAGGAACCTGACTGTTAGAAGGAAAACTAACAAACAGAAAGAAATAGTTTTAACATCAACAAAAAGAATGGCCACAAAGAGACCACATCCAAAATCACTGACCCTAAAGACCATAGGAAGATAAATCCATGAAGATGGGAAGAAACCAGCATGAAAATGCTGCAAACTCTGAAAACCAGAAAGCCACTTCTCCTCCAATGGATCATAGTTCCTTGCCAGCAAGGAAACAAAATTGGATGGAGAATGAGTTTGATGAATTGACAGAAGCAGTCTTCAGAAGGTGGGTAATAACAAACTTCTCCAAGCTAAAGGAGCATGTTCTAACCCAAAGTAATCTATAAAGTCAATGTTATGCCCATCAAGCTACCACTGACTTTCTTCACAGAATTGGAGAAAACCACCTTAAATTTCATATGGAACCAAAAAAGAGCCCACATAGCCAAGATAATTCTAAGTTAAAAAAAAAAAAAAATGCTGAAGGCATCACGCTACCTGACTTCAAACTATACTACAAGGCTACAGTAACCAAATCAGCATGATACTGGTACCAAAAAAAGAGATATAGACCAATGGAACATAACAGAGGCCTGAGAAATAATGCTACACACCTACAACCATCTGATCTTTGACAAACCTGACAAAAACAAGCAATGAGGAAAGGATTCCCTATTTAATAAATGGTGTTGGGAAAACTGGCTAGCCATATATAGAAAGCTGAAACTGGATCCTTTCCTTACATCTTATACAAAAATTAACTCAAGATGAATTAAAGATTTAAACGTAAGACCTAACACTGTAAAAACCCTAGAAGAAAACCTAGGCAATACCATTCAGGATTCATAGACATGGGCAAGGGCTTCATGACCAAAAGCAATGGCAACAAAAGCCAAAATAGACACATGGAATCTAATTAAACTAAAGAGCTTCTATACAGCAAAAGAAACTATCATCAGAGTGAACAGGAAACCTACAGAATGGCAGAATATTTTTGTGACCTATCCATCTGACAAAGGACTAATATCCAGAATCTACAAAATCTTAAACAAATTTCAGGGAAAAAAAAAAACATCAAAAACTGGGTGAAGGATAGGAACAGACATTTCTCAAAATGAGACATTTATGCAGCCAACAAACACATGAAAAAAACCCATCATTACTGGTCATTAGAGAAATGCAAATCAGAACTACATTGAGATACCATCTCATGCCAGTTAGAATGGCCAACATTAAAAAATTAGGAGACAACAGATGCTGGAGAGGATATGAAGAAATAGAAACACTTTTACACTGTTGGTGGGAGTGTAAATTAGTTCAACCATTGTGGAAGACAGTGTGGTGATTCCTCGAGGACCTAGAAATAGAAATTCCATTTGACTCAGTAATCCCATTACTGGGTGTATACCCAAAGAATTATAAATCATTCTATTATAAAAACATGTGCACATGTATGTTTATTGCAGCACCCTTCACAATAGCAAAGACTTGGAACCAACCCAAATGCCCATCAAGGATAGACTGGATAAAGAAAATGTGGCATATATACACCATGGAATACTATGCAGCCATAAAAAAGGATGAGTTCTTGTACTTTGCAGGGACATTAATGAAGCTGGAAACTATCATTCTCACCAAATTGACACAAGAACAGAAAACCAAACACTGCATGTTCTCACTCGTAAGTGGGAGTTGAACAATGAGAACACATAAACACAGGGAGGGGAACATCACACACCAGGGCCTGTTGGGGAGTGAGGGGCTAGGGGAGAGATAGCACTAGGAGAAATACCTAATATAGATAACGGATGATGGATGCAGCCAACCACCATGGCACGTGTACACCTATGTAACAAACCTTCATGTTCTGTACATGTACCCCAGAACTTAAAGTACAATAAAAAATAATAAATTACCCAGTCTTAAATATGTCTTTTTTATAGCAGTGTGAGAATGAACTAATACAAAAGGCATCCAAAGAGAAAGAGAGGAAATCAAACAATCTCTTTTTGCAGACAACATAATTATTTATCTAGAAAATCCCAGTGTCTCAGCCAACAGCTCCTCTAGCTGATAAACAACTTCAGCAAAGTTTCAAGATACAAATCAATGTACAAAAATCACTAGCATTCCTATATACCAACAACAGCCAAACTTAGAGCCAAATAAGAAAGGCAGTCCCATTCACAATTGCCACAAAAAGAATAAAATATCTAGGAATACAGCTAACCAGGGAAGTGAAGTATCTCTACAATAAGAATTACAAAACACTGCTCAAAAAAAATCAGAGAAGACACAAACAAATGGAACAAGAGTTGATGCTTTTGGATATGAAGAACCAATATTAAAATGGCTATATTGCCCATAGCAATTTATAGATTCAGTGCTACTCCTATCAAACTACCAATGACACTCTTCACAGAACAAGAAAAAAACTCTTTTGAAATTTATGTCAAACAAAAAAGAAAGCCTGAATAGTCAGGTGCAAAAGGAACAAAGCTGAAGGCGTTACATTACTTGACTTCCAACTATACTATAAGGCTACAATAACCAAAACAGCTTGGCGCTGGTATAAAAACAGGCACATCAACCAATGAAACAAAACAGAGAGCCCAGAAATAAGGCTGCACATCTACAACCATCTAATCTTCAACAAAACTGACAAGCAATGGGGAAAAGACTCCATATTCAATAAATGGTGCTGGGATATCTGGCTAACCATATGCAGAAGATTAAAGGAAGGAACCCCTTCCTTATACCATACACAAAAATCAACTCAAGATGGATTAAAGACTTAAATGCAGGCTGAGCACAGTGGCTCATGCCTGTAATCCCAGTACTTTGGGAGGCTGATGTGGGCAGATCACTTGAGGTTTTAGGAGTTTGACCAGCCTGGCCAACATGGCAAAACTCCAACTCTACTGAAAATACAAAAAAAAAAAAAAAAAAAAAAAAAAAAATCTGGGCATGGTGGCACATGCCTTTAATACCAGCTACTCAGGAGGCTGAGGCACAAGAATCCCTTGAATCCAAGCAGTGGAGGTTGGGAGGTTGCAGTGAGCTAAGATCTCACCCCTGCATGCCAGCCTAGGTGAGAAAGTGAGACTGTCTCAGGGTGTGGGAAGAAAAAGACTTAAATCTAAAACCCAAAACTAAAAAACCCTGGAGACAAACTAAGCAACACTATCTCAAACACAGGAATGGGCAAAGATTTCATGACAAAGACACTAAAAGCAATCACAAAAAAATCGAGAACTGACAAGTGGAATCTAATTAAACTCAAGAGTTTCTGCACATCAAGAGAAACTATCAACAGAATAAACATAATTCACAGAATGGGAGAACATATTTGCAAACTGTGCATCTGACAAAGCTCTAATATTCTGCATCTATAAGTAACTTAAACAAATTTACAAGAGAAAAACAGCCCCATGAAAAAGTGAGCAAAGGACATGAACAGACATTTCTCAAAAGAAGACATACATGCAGCCAACAAGCATGTGAAAAAAAGCTCAGTTTAATTGATCGTTAGAGAAATGCAAATCAAAACCATAATGAGATACTATCTCACACCAGTCAGAAAGGCTATTACTAAAAATTCAAAAAATAACTGATGGTGGTGAGGATGAAGAGAAATGACAACACTTTTTCACTGTTGATGAAAGTGTAAATTAGTTCAACCATTGCAGAAACCAGTACGGCAATTCCTCAAAGAGCTAAATGCAGAACTACTATTTGACCTAGCAATCCCATTACTAGCTATATACCCAAAAGAATATAAATCATTCTGCCATAAAGACACATGCACACCAATGTTCACTGCAATACGACTTACAATAGCAAAGACATGGAATCAACGCAAATGCCCATCAATGGCAGACTGAATAAAGAAAATGTGGTACATATACACCATGGAATATGATGCAGCCATAAAAAAGAATGAGATCATGTCTTCTATGGGAACATGGATGGAGCTGGAAGCTATTACCCTTAGCAAACTAATGCAAGAACAGAACACGAAATATCACATATTCTCACTTATAATTGGGAACTAAATAAGAACTTATGAACACAAAGAAGGAACTAGACACTGGAATCTACTTGATGGTGGAGGGTTGGGGGAGGGAGAGAAGCAGAAAAGATAACTATTGGGCACCGAGCTTAATACCTGAGTAATGATATGTACAACAAATCCCCATGACACATGTCTACCTATGTTACAAACCTTCACATGTCCCCCCAAACCTAAAATAAAAGTTTTTTTTTTAATGGGAAACTGACAAATAGTATCTCATAAGGCCTGGAGCAGAGTTGGGAGTATCACCTGGAAAGAGTTTTAGAAATTCAATTATTCATCCCTTACCCCTAAACCAACTAAATGAGTATCTCTGGGACTGAGATCTGCCAGTGATCTTTCATAAAAAGCTCCCCTAGACAATTCTAATGTAGCCATAGGTGACAAACTACTGCTCTAGACAAGTAGTTTTCAAAGTGTAGTTCATAGACCAGTATCACCCGAGTAATTATAGAAATGCAAATTCTCTAGCCCCGCCCCAGAATCTCAGTAGTTGGGATGCAGGGATATGTATCTTAACAAGCCTTCCAGGTGATTCTGATGCTTGCTCAAGCTGGAGAACTACTAATCTAGATAAGTCATGTCAGAAGAAAAAAATATATCAGGAGGGCAGGCAGGTTGAAATGGCTCAGGTTCAAAGTCCAGTGTGGTTCCCTACTTTAAAGAAGAATGAAAAATGCACATTGCTTTCCCCCATAGAGCTTTTGAGCGGGGAGGGCATCTAACCTTCCACCTTTATCTCTTAAAGAACCAAAGAATGACATAGACCTCTTGGTTCCAAATGTATTTTAGGATTTTAAATAAAATTCAGAGACTAATAATGGAAAGTTGTCTGACCAACAGAAAGTAGATCTGGCCCTTGTGCCTAGGAGGGAGGTAAGGAGAGAGGTAGGGAGGGAGGGCAAGGGCTTTCCAGTCCAGAAAATAACCTGAAAATACAATGATTAAAACTGAAAAAAAGAAAAGAAAAATATTACCTACATCAAGAAACTGCAGATGGAAGGTTCCCCACACTTAAGCTTCCTAAGAAACCCCCAAAGCAGCCTGGGAGAGGAAGATCATTTGGGCAGCTGACAGAGAGGACAAGCAACACCAGCTCATTCAGTTTAGACTCTCATGTTCCATCCCTCTCCTCTTTCCCTTCCCCTCCCTCACCCTGCAAGAGTCAGAAACCATTTCAAAATAGGGATGAAGGAATGAAAAATCCAAGGAGGGATCATCAAAGGGCAAAAGCCATGCTCCTCTTCCCTGCTGTGGGTTGCCTCCCAAGCCTGGGGCAGGAGCAGACTGAGAAAGTGAAAAAAAATTTAATTGGGTAAGAGACAGAGGTTTGTATTTACATAAAAATCAACATTTCTAATATCTGAAAATGAGACTTTCTCCAATTCCTGAATATGATTAGAAAACTACAGGATCTGTCTGAAATCATTTCTTGGGGTGAAGAAGGGAGGACAGAAAGAGTTCAAGAACAGGGTAAAAATGAATACTGAAATAAAATTTCTTCCTGCCAGCATCTTACCAATAAATAAAATAGTTACAGGGAAACATTTCTAGATCCAGCCAAGAATACATTTATCCCCTTGTTCTTTTGGGGAAGGAAAATTAACATAGAGTAAGAGATGACTCTTTACCTACACTCAGTGCATGCCTTGAAAAAAGACACAGGATATAGGGAGGATTCATATATTCCAAATCTTACTGATAAGGAAACTGACACTCCAACCAAGGAGGCAGCTGATATTATAACAGCTACAGCATTTATTAAGTGCTATGCGCCAGCTCTGTGCTTCTAGTCTTACACACATATTTCACTGAATCCTACAATAACCTTGGGAGGTAGGTTCTATTATTATCCCCAGCACAGGAAACCAAACTCAGGTCTTTCCTGTACCCTGCCTCACCATCCTAGGAAGCCTAGTGCTCTGGGAAGCCAAAGAGAAGCCTAAGGCAAGAAATCTCGTCTTACCTTTCAGTCTATAGTGAGGAAAAGCTACCATAGGCACACCAGGAGCTAAAGAAAATGTGTTTTAGATTTAATGCCCACTTTTCATGTCAGGAGCAGGTCCTAGCAACAAAATTACAGAAGAGAGTGGATTTTACTAATTATCCATTTGTAGCCCAAAATTACTTGATTCATACCAACAGTTACTGGCTGTTTCAAAAATACTCATTTTCTCAATTTAAAGCTGTCAGACACAAACTCTTCAGTTGCATCATGGTGTAAAATTAACCACTACGCACATTTCTACTGCCAAGAATAAAGACTTAGAACCACAAAATGTGGATGGTTGACTGTGCTATAGTTAACTTCATAGTCAGCATTATTAGTTTCCTTCCTAAGGAGGAGCGCAATATCAGGCTTGGACATACTGCTCAGTAGCAGGCAGTCTCAGGGAAATGTAGTCCCCGAAGTCATAAAAACTGTATTAGCTGAAGAAGAAGACTAGGTATAGCATACAAGTGCACAAAATACCCAAGTAAGAAGGACAAGGAAGCAGATAGCAAAAATCATCGTAGGTTTCTCAGGGCAGCATAGAATGTGATATTTGTAAATCTTAGCTATGATAGTACTGAAGTCCACAAAGTCACCTTTAGTCACCACCTCAGCTTTTATTTTTATTCACATGACAAGGTTACATTCTGCTGTTTCAGTAAAGAAATGCATTTTTCAGTTTTATAGGCTATATATTAAGAAATCTTACTACATAGAGACTTCAGTTAATTTTTAGAAATCAATTTTATAACCAATTCTGTGTCCTCTCTATCTTTATGCTGGGCTTGTTTTCAGTAAATGTATTCTGTAGCCAATATCTTTCTCTCCTTTGCTGTGTTAGGATTTGTTTTCTGGGTTCTTGGCACGTAAGACATAGTGTCGTACACCATTGTGTAACTGATTTTCAAGGCTGGGAGTAAGAAAATGGAGGATTTGATGCTTACACCCTCCTAAGATTAAACCAGGAAGCAGTTGAATCCACGAATAGACCAATAACAAGGTCTGAAATGAGGCAGCAATTAATAGCCTACCAACCAAAAAAAAAAAGTCCAAGACCAGAAATATTCACAGTCAAATTCTACCAGAGGTAAACAGAGGAGCTGGTACCATTCCTTCTGTAAAGAGGGAACCCTCCATAACCCATTTGATGAGACCAACATCATCCTGATATCAAAACCTGGAAGAGGCACAACTAAAAAAGAAAATTTCAGGCCAATATCCATGATGAACATTGATATGAAAATCCTTAATAAAATACTGTCAAACCAAATCCGGTAGCACATCAAAAAGTTTATTCATCACGATCAAGTTGGCTTCATCCCTGGGATGCAATGCTGGTTCAACATATACAAATAATAAACATAATCAATCACATAAACAGAACCAAAGACAAAAACCACAATTATCTCAATAGATGCAGAGAAGGCCTTCAACAAAATTCAACAGCTCCTTTATGCTAAAAACTCTCAATAAACTAGGTATTGATTAAATGTATCTCAAAATAGTAGGAGCTCTTTATGACAAACCCACAGCCAACATCATACTGAATGAGCAAAAACTGGAAGCATTCCCTTTGAAAAACAGCACAAGACAAGGACGACCTCTCTCACCACTCCTATTCAACATAGTATTGGAAGTTCTGGCCAGGGCCATCAAGCAAGAGAAAGAAATAAAGGGTATTCAAGTAGGAAAAGAGGAAGTCAAAATGTCTCTATCTGCAGCCGACACGATTGTATATTTAGAAGACCCCATCGTCTCAGCCAAAAATCTCCTTAAGATGATAAACAACTTCAGCAAACTCTCAGGATACAAAATCAATATGCAAAAATCACAAGCATTCCTATACACCAATAACAAACAGAGAGCCAAATCATGAGTGAACTCCCATTTACAATTGCTACAAAGACATTAAAAGACTATGAATACAACTAACAAGAAATGTGAAAGACCTCTTCAAAAAGAACTACAAACCACTGGAAATCAGAGAGGACACAAACAGATGGAAAAACATTTCATGCTCATGGTTAGGAAGAATCAGCATCATGAAAATAGCCATACTGCCCAAAGTAATTTATAGATTCAGTGCTATCCCCATCAAACTACTACTGACTTTCTTCACAGATTTGGAAAAAAAAAAAAACACCTTAAATTTCATATAGAACCAAAAAGAGCTCATATAGCCAAGACAATCCTAAGCCAAAAAAAAAAAACCAAGCTAGAAAGCTAGAAGCATCACACTACCTGACTTCAAACTATACTACAAGGCTATAGTAATTAAAACAGCATGATACTGGTACCAAAACAGAGATAGACCAATGGAACAGAACAGAGGCCTCAGAAAGAACACCACACATCTACAACCATCTGATCTTTGACAAACCTGACAAAAACAAGCAATGGGGAAACAAAGCCTTATTTAATAAATAGTGTTGGGGAAACCGGCTAGCCATATGCAGAAAACTGAAACTGGACCCCTTCCTTACACTTTATACAAAAATTAACTCAAGATGGATTGAAGATTTAATTGTAAAAACTGAAACCATAAAAACCCTAGAAGAAAACCTAGACAATACCAATCAGGACATAGGCATGGGCAAGGGTTTCATGACTAAAACACCAGAAGCAATGGCAACAAAAGCCAAAATAGACAAATAGGATCTAATTAAACTAAAGAGCTTCTGCACAGCAAAAGAAACTATCATCAGAGTGAACAGGCAACCTACGGAATGAGAAAAAATTTTTGCAGTCTGCCCATCTGACCAAGAGCTAATATCCAGAATCTGCAAAGAACTTAAACAAATTTACATGGAAAAAATAATAATAACCCTATCAAAAGTGAGCAAAGGATACGAACAGACACTTCTCAAAAGGCAACATTTATGAAGCCAACAAATGTATGAAAAAAAGCTCATCATCACTGGTTATTAGAGAAATGCAAATCAAAATCACATTGAGATACCATCTTATGCCAGTTAGAATGGTGATTATTAAAAACTCAGGAGACAACAGATGCTGGACAGGATGTGGAGAAATAGAAATGCTTTTACACTGTTGGTGGGAGTGTCAATTAGTCCGACCACTGTGAAAGACAGTGTGATGATTCCTCAAGAATCTAGAACTAGAAATACCATTTGACCCAGCAATCTCATTACTGGGTATATACCCAAAGAATTATAAATTATTCTATTATAAAGACATATGCACACATATGTTTACTATGGCACTGTTCACAATAGCAAAGACTTGCATCCAACCCAAATGCCCATCAGTGATAGACTGGATAAAGACATATACACAATGGAATACTATGCAGCCACAAAAAAAGATGAGTTCATGTCCTTTGCAGGGACATGAATGAAGCTAGAAACTATCGTTCTCAGCAAACTGACACAAGAACAGAAAACCAAACACCACATGTTCTCACTCATAAGTGGGTGTTGAACAATGAAAACACATGGACACAGGAAGGGAAACAGCACACACCAGGGCCTGTCAGGGGGTCAGGGGCTAGGGAAGGGATATCAGGGGATAGGAACTAGGGGAGGAATAGCATTAGGAGAAATATCTAATGTAGATGACAGGGTGATGGATGCAGCAAACTACCATGGCATGTTTATACCTGTGTAACAAACGTGTACATTCTACACATGTACCCCAGAACTTAATTAATAATAATACAAAAAAAGAAAAGAAAATGGAGTATTTAAAAGGGACCTAAAGGAACCAAGAAACTGTCAGATTTCTTATATACTTTTAACCTCTCTGAGTGTGCTCATTTTGTTATCCCCTTTCTTTAACCCTTTGGATGATTAGTTGTTAAACAATTAAAATAAAAAGATCCTGTATTCTGTCTTTGGGTACAGAAAGCAAAAGGGAAGGACTGCATCTGAGCCCTCAGCAAGACTCATGGAGAGAGTGGACCCCCTCAACCCCTTGCATCAAACACACACAAGAAGTAAGAAGTTAAATAGTAGCATCATCCAATAAGAAAAGATTCCAGGCTAGTTACAACAGAAGACATAAAAGGAAGAATGCCAGAGCCCTAGGGACAATGTGGGCCATGTTGTGGGGATGAGAGGGAGGTCATGTCACAGCAGTGAAAAATGCATCATCCACAGGACTGCAGATCCTTGTTCTGTCTTGCCCATTGGAGACAGAAAGGATGGGGTTGTGTTTAGGCAAAGCACCACCGCAGGCATACGCCAGACCAGCAGGGTCATGTTCAACAACACGTTTCAAATTGACTTTGTCTTGAAGAAGGTATGACCAACACACTTCTCTCTATTCAGAGAATTTGATAACGAATGTCCACGCATTTCTTCTTCTCTGGTTCTGTGGGCCCAACAAGCCAAGCCAAAAATTGTTCCCTTAAACTAAAGAACTAAAGGAATTCTCCACAACTTGGTATGTTGAGCAGTTTCAAAATCAAAGTAAAACAGGCAACAGAATAGACAAGCAGATAAAAGGAGGAATTACTTGAGTCATCACATAGAAACGTTTCCTTGCAAGGTAGGACTTTATTCTTTTTTAAAAATCTCCCTCTCTAGAGCAAGCCCTCAAGGGGAAAGGAATAAAAAGATTTGTGTATATTGCTTATATTCAGACATTCACATTTGGAATATCTATCAAGACTACAACAAAATGACCTCAGAAACCTGAATAAACACTGCAGCTTTAAAAATAATGACAGCTCCTTCTGAACCAATCTCAGAGGCCACAGGAGTATAATAGTGCAAGGAGTCACTCTGCGGTTCATAAAAACAATTCTGCGTCATGAAAATGGGTGATACAAACAGGCATACGTTCTCTATTTCTGAAGCACCTATGTTGGTGTTTATATTAACCTGGATTATTCCCTTTTAAATTTTAAGTAACATAGCGTTAGCTAAATTTGTGTTTTTGTCACATTTTTCTCATGTGACATTTGCACTGCTACAGTATAGGAACACCATGCTAGTAGTTACATGTTCCTTACTGTGTGTTTCTTCTCTGCTATGGGTTAATTCTTCTGATCTTTGTCGTGAAAACCAGCAAAATTAGATTTATGTTCATGGAAATATAAGAAGAATGTTGGAAAGAACAAAGCTGGAGGCATTACACTACCGGACTTCAAACTATACTACAAAGCTACAGTAATCAAAACAGCATGGTACTGGTACCAAAACAGAGATATAGACCAATGGAACAGAACAGAGGCCTCCGAGGCAACACAACACATCTACAACCATCCGATCTTTGACAAACCTGACAAAAACAAGCAATGGGGAAAGGAT
>PVKV010026839.1:0-19866 GCA_004027835.1 Alouatta palliata
GGCCTGTATCCTTCTTTTCTCTGTTTTGTATTGCAGGGTACTCATCTTCCATCCTCTGATTATCCTATGGTTTCCAGGTAGCTTTAGCCAATGGAATGCACCAGCGCAGGACTGTAGAGAGGGAAGAAAGAGAAACTCACTTTCTTAGACGGCATCCCTAAGGCAAATGCCTGTATTCTGGGGAGGCCCATCATGATTCTAGCTTCCTTTGGGTGGCCTAAGCACAGGGCTGTGATGACACCTCCCCTCCCTTTGTTTTTCCAGCCTGAGGATTGTAGTGACTTTCCGCTTTTGCTAAAACCTACATTATCTCACTCTACTCTGTTTAGCTTCTCAGCTTTTTGTCTTAGTCAGTTAAACAGGTGTATTAAGTTCCTCTATTTTAAATACCTAGGATAGTTTGTTTTCTGACTGGACATTGATTGATACTAGAAAATTTCCATGACTGTATGTTTAGATACGTATATTCTTTTTAAATATATATGAGATCACAGTATAGATTGCCTTTTTACTTAACTATATATGTTGGCGATCTTTCCTATTAGCCTGTGCAAATTGATGTCTACTTTTTAAACAGCTGTATATTCTTTTGTTGTAGGGATATACCGTACTGTATTTAATCAGTGCCCTATTGGTAGAACTTTAAGTTGCTTTCAGTTTTACGTTATTACCAACACAGATGCATATACACATTGTTGTATATGTGGGAAAATTTGGATTTTGAAATGAATTGCTAAATGGATTGCTAAAGAGATTACCCAGACGTATACTCCTAGCAATGGTGTATGTAATATTTGTTTCCTCATTTTCTTATACTCACTGCGTATTGTCAAACTTTTAAACCTTTCCAGTTTGGTAGAGAAAAAAAGCTTTGACATTTTACTGTTTTAATGGTAATTTTCAAATTTTTGATGATATTAAGGGGGCTCTTGTCCTTCCTGATGTACAGAAGCCCTAGGGCATGACCTGGAAGTCGTAAGTTGAGCATACTGGAGGCTGCCACATTCTGTCTGAGAACGAAAAGCCAAAGGTAGGGTGTGTGCAATTCCTGGAGATTCTCTTTCTTCAATACGAATCGGTAACAAATCAATTCTGGGAACAAATGGTTATCTTATGAAGTTGTGTTGTGTGTGTGGGCACATGTGTGTGTGTCCTGGAATGTTCCTGTTGCATTTGAGGTAATATTTATTCCCTGGAACCTTAGGCAGAGCCCCCATTTAGCACTTCACACTGACTTGGAGGACAAAATTTATTCTAGAACCTCTTGTCTAATCTCTTCTGTGGAGTCCCTGCTAAGTAGCTTAGACAGCAGAAAGAATTAACTCCTGAAGATTAACTTCTAAAATGAGAGCAGCCCCCAAGTGTGACTGTGCTTTGGGAGAACCAGTCAGTGGTGTTTTTCCATATGAGCTTGAGAGTCATACATTGGAGCTTTGATGATGGAATTATTTGCTCAAAGAAGGGCAGATGCCAGGAAAGGAAAGAAAGCCTTGGATTCAGTTTGCGGCCCTGGAGTTCCAGGTGATGATGGTAAAGATGCGGGCAATAGAAGATGGGAAAGGGAGGCGGGAGCTTGGGAAAGGGAGGCGGGAGCTCGAGATGCGGGCGAAAGTTTCCAGTAGGACACCCAGGAACAGATGTTGGGGAAGGAATCTTGCGGGAGGCTGATGTGTGCAGCAGTGACCCTTTTCACTAGTAGCAACCCCACATGTAATTTGGCCGGGGGTGGAGAGGGTGTAAGAAAACAATCAGAAAAAGGTGCCTGTATAATGTTCTAATGGTCACATGTATCCACTTCAGGGATTTATTCTTTCTCCTTCTCCATACCCTTCAAAAGCTACAGATTTAGTATTTTTCCATTTCAAAGCTATTTTAAAACATCTCAGCAGAGAGCTTATTCTTTGTAGCATGGTTTTCTAGTTACTTTGAATGAAGGAGGAAAAAGAGGGAAAGGGGAAGACATTGAAAAAAAGAGCTGTGAAAGTGGGGAAGGAGGAGGAAGAAGAGGAGGAGGATCTAATGCTCTAAATGAGTCTCTCACTTAAGGTTAACTGCTAATTAATTATTTTTGGGACCCAATTCCCTGTCAGTTTGTCATATAGATAAGGTTCTCTTTATTCAGTCCCCTCAGTCACTGTATGAAGTTTCCTATTCAAAGTGGGATTGCTTCTTTGTTTTCTATATGGGTAAAACTCTCTGAATATCTGTGCATCAGTTAGACAGAAACTGCCATGTTTCCAAGCATCACTTTTCCCCTAACAGAAAGAAACCAAGCACCATGACCATCCTATACTTTCTACTGACCTCTCGGAAGAAGAGCCTTGCCAAGGTAAACAGCACCATCATTGCTTTCACCCCACAAGGATCTTCTGAGAGGGAAGAATTTCACAGCCTGCCAAATGAAACAAGCTAAAACTAGAAAAGTAATAAATGATATTTTCCTGCCTCTAGGAGCATATTACAAAAATAGAAGCTGAAAGTTAGAAAAAATGAAAAATTCTCTAATGTGGTGGATAGAATCAAAATTTTTCTTAAGCATTTTGGTTTCAGGAAACCCATTCTTGCAACTTTCATAATATCTTGAGAGTGAGATATTAAAATCCTTAATAAATATCATCTTTCGTTCAAGACAGCTGAGTCAACACACATGACTATCACTCTCAGTTTCTTCCTTCTTTGCCATCTTCTGATTAAGAGGACTTTTCAGCCAGGCCCACCTGGACTCCTTTCTAGCTAACCTGGAATTACTTTGGCCTCTGGGCTAGATATTGCTTAACTGGATTGTGTGTCATTTAAATTATTTTCCATACTTTCCTGAAAATTACTTAAAAATATGAGTGAACAAACTCGTGACCCCTGAGTTTGCTATTAGAAAACACAGCTGCCAAAGGAAGCACGTGGATTTCCAGATATACCATTTGCACAATTACATTAAACAGTGAATTTCCCCACTGGAGTCAGAACAAGTCAGACATAAGGAAGCTTGACTGTCAGGGACTCAGAGGTAATAGGCTGACTGAGAAGCAGGAACACGTTTCTTGTACCAGGGGACCGTGTGCAGCTGGAGTGAACTCACATCAAATGAGATGTCACACTTCAGAAGCAGTGGAGAGGCATTTAACTCAGGCAAGATCTCTGCTGCTCATGCTCCCTTTCCCCAAGCAGCATGTCTGTGCTGAGAGCTGAATTTATAAAACACCACAGTGAGGCTGGCAGGCTAACAGGCAGTGGGAATTGGAAGAAGAGGTGAGATTGTGCTATTGGGACCTGGTGGAAGTGGGTTGGCCTCATCTTTCTATTGCATTACAGGGAAGCGCGCAGGACCTAGTTGCTCAGTGTTTCTCGCATGCAGAGAAGGTCTTGTGACTGGTGCTGAGCAAAACGGAATGCAAGATGCTATCTGTAGATAATAATGTTTCCACCGTGGACTTTTGGAGCTATCGTTTCTAGCTCTGCTGCCCTGTCTGGAGTGTGGCATAGAGTGGGGATTTCAGGCAGGCCAGGCCAGCATGCCATGTTCATCTTTGCAGCAAGATACTTGATTAGGTCCCCTGTTTTGTCATTTGTGTGGCATCTAGTGCTCTCAGTAAGGTGGTACTGGGCAGTGCCTGCTTTATCCCTTTATCACTTGCTTTGACTTTTAAATTAACAACCTAATCCTGTCTCAGGTCTCTCCCAATTCTAGTGCCACTATGAGCCACACACTGTGCTCAGTCCTAGGGATGTATACTGTATACAGAGGTGCAATGCCTTCCATTAAGGATTTTTCAGTATTTATGGAAAAACAACCAGGAAAGAGACCAATTAACTAAAATTCAACTAGAGTAGCCAAAGATATAGACTATGTGCTGGAAGAATGTCAAGGATTTTTTTTTTTTTTTTTTGGCCCAGTAAGCCCTTGAGATTGTTAGTTATTGATTTTAAATTAAGGGATATAGTTTCATTATCTGTAAATAGTCAGTTAATTTGAGTCTTTTGGTAGGAAGAGTGGGGTTTATGGTTCTCCAGGGGAAGTGGTAAATGAGGGTAGTCCTCTCCAATTCATAGATTAAAAGCAAGGCATTCAAGTCTATGCCTCAAAAAAAAAACAAAAAACAAAAAACAAAAAACAAAAAAACAAAGGTATGCATTGAAATTATTCCCCACATATAGCTAGAGATACAAGAATACCTCATTCATCATAAGCAAATACATTTTCATGACTTAACAGATGAACTCTAACTTAAAATTGATGCCAAGCCCTGTGTTTATATTAATTGTGTAACTCAGGACAATTCTCCCCTTATATTCAGGGTTCCCTTAAATTTCATACATATCTACTCAATATGCACAGACGCAGATTTCCATGCCAGGCACTAGAGGCAAATTGAGGAGGGAGGGGGAACAGCTGGCAGAGTCTAAGGCTATGAGCCATGACTTTCCTCAAAGAAAAGAAAGAAAGTTTGAAGTGTCTGCAGGAAACCAGAACTTTCATTCTTGTTTTAGGCTGATTCCTGTGCTTGCTTGTCTATTAGAATCTGATAAATCCTTTAAATACATTTGCATTAGACACCCAGATAACCAGGAGACATATGGTGCTAATGTTTCCCTAGCCTTTTATGAACAGAAGCAGCTGGTAAGCAGAATGAAATGTTTTTAAAAGGAACAAGTGAGCCTCAGGAGATTGAAGCTGTTATCAGTCAGTCTTGAGTTCTTCAGCTTCACTGACATCCTGAACTAGCAGGAGGGGGCGGGCAGAGGGTACAGAACAGGTTGTGCTTTGAAGAGCCTGGCTGGAACTTGTGTCACCTGTGGCAGGAACAGGTGCAATCCTCTCTGGGCCTATGGGCCTCTGTCATGACAACACATAGGAAGAGAACCCGTTTCTAGGGACACGAAGCTGTTCCAGGGGCTTTGCGGTAGTTGGAGGGCCACTGGTTGGTGCTGGCCATGCGGGTTGTGAGTGTGGGTGGTGGGGACTGGTCAGACCACCCTCTTGTTTCTCCCTTTGCTCTCAGAAGCAGCTCCTATTTCATCTTGTAAATTGAAACCACGATAATTATACTTGGAGCAAGTCCAAGCAACCAACTAGAATGATTCATAATCTTACTGAGAGTTCATTTTTTTCAACCAATTTCAAATTATTAGGCTCCATTTATGTAGCTTATTTCACCTTCTACATTAAGCAAGTTTCCAAAGAATATGGAACCATCTCTATTTCATTTGAAACTTCCATTCTGCTAAACATATTGTTTAGTGAATGCCAAGCATGTACTTACTCTGGCGCTAGGCACCTTGCATTCATCATCTAACTTGAGTCTTGTAAAGATTGTACTGCCCTTCTAGAGATAAGGAAACTGAGGCTCAGAGAAGTTAAGCAAACTACCAGAAGATCACCCAGCTAATAAGTGACAGCATGAGGATTTTAACTCCATCTTCTCTGACTCCGGAGCCATTCTGTGATCTTGCCATTTTTTTTTTTTTTTTGGATACATGAAGAATCACAATTTGATACATGAAGACAATTGCCCAGGTCTTTCCATTATCCAGTGTGGTCTTAGACAAAGATTGATATGAAAAGAGTCTTACCTGTGTCAAGGCAAGACTCTTGAAAATGATTCTAAATGTGTCTTTTTAGGGTCATGTCATAGCTGAAAAGTATATGGATAATTTTAAATCCAGGACTGGGTAAATGTCAGAGGATTCAGAGAATGGACATCAGCCTGAATTTTGCATCTTGGCAGGGGGATTCGGGATAGTCCTGGCCTAGTTCTCCTGGAAGTTTAGGCTCACAGGATAAGACAGCAGAGACTGAGACCTGCTGGGAGTTCATTGATGAGTTCTGAAGCTATATGAGGAAACTTAACTGCAAAAGCTGCAACTTCTTTGTGCTCTTGAAAAACATTTTATTCTCCTCCAAAGCCATATTGTAAACATGAGGTGAGTGGTCCTAAAGAGGAAGGTGTAGCAATCATTCCCCTGAAAGGAATGAAGAGTTCAACATCCACTGACAAAAAAAAAAAAAAATGTGCTCCATTAAGCAGCTGAAATAAAATAAAACTGTCAGTTGATTTCTTTATAAATTACCCAAGATAGTGTTGCTGGCCTGTTCCTCTTCAACTGCAGGTCCAGACAAGCAGCTCTGCTTCATTTTCATAGCTCCTAGTCCTTCTTAGGAGGGGAAATTATCAGACCTGGTGCCCAAAAAGAGACAAGAGAGGGGCTTCATCTCCCAAGCTCTGCATGTAACGTAGGTTTGATTCTACTGTCCTTGCCTTCCTTGCTGCTTGACTTTGAGGGCAAACCATTCTGCTAACAATGTCTGATACAGCTTTGTCCGCTTATACAAGTGGTCACAGGGTTTATTCCTGCTGAGGCTCCAGCTTCCTCCAGTGACTAATCCCTGACACTTTTATATGCTTTCTACTTACCTAAATGCTTCCAAACACACCATCTCATTTAATCCTCACATTAACTCTATGAGATAGGCATTATTAGGTAATGAAACCAAGGTTTGAGATCATAGAGCTCATAGAAATCAGAGCTGGGATGGAAAGTCAGGACTGTCTGGTTCAAAACCTATGCTTCTTAACCATTACACCACAGTGCCTTTTACCGACGTGAAGACAGAGGCCTGGGAGGGTGAGGCAGCCTTAACACAGATTATGTAATGGGATACATAATTGATCTGTTCTTCATTACAACTCTCTGCTGTAGGATCTTAAAAGGAAATGGTCTTTTTATTTGTTTACACATTCATTCATTTTAAAAATAGATTTCACATTTTTAGAATGGTTTTAGATGAAAAGGAAAATTGTGAAGATGATGTAAAAAGTTCCTATATACCTCTCACTCTATTGTTAATATTTTATATTAATATTATATATTTATTGTAATTAGTGTACAAGTATTGATACACTGTCAACTAATTATTAATACTATTACTAGTTATTATTAACTGTGTCTATATTTTATTCTGATTTTCTTAGTTTTTATCTAATATCCTTTTTCTTTTCCAGAATTTTATCCAAGATTCCACATTCCATTCGATTATCGTGTCTCCTTAGGCTCCTTTTGGCTGTGACAACTTGTTAGACTGTCACAGTCTGTCTGGGCTACTATAACAAAATAGCATAGACTAGGTAACACATAAACAACAGGAATTTGTTTCTTGTAGTTCTGAAGGCTAAGAGGTCCAAGATTAAGATGCTGGGAGATTTGTGTCCAGGGAAAGCCCCCTTCCTCATAGACAGGACCTTCTTCCTGTTCTTACATGGTGTAGGGGATGAATGATCTCTCTGAAGCCTCCTTTATAAGGGCACTAATTCTATTCATGAGGGCTCCACCCTCATAACCTAATAATCTGCCACACCATCACCTTGAAGTTTAGAATCTCAACATACGAATTTTGGGTGGAAGAAATATTCAGACCATAGCCTGGACTTGCTTTGTTTTTTATGACCTTGACAAGGTTGAGGAGTACTGGTCAGGCATGTTGAAGGACTACTTTACTGGGATTTATCTGATGTTTTCCCCATAACTAGTCTGTTACGGGTTTTTGGGAGGAAGACAACGAAATTAAAGTGCCTTTTATTTATTTTTTTTTTTTTGAGGCAGAGTCTTGCTCTTGTCTCTCAGGCTGGAGTGCAATGGTGCAATCTTGGCTCACTGCAGCCTCTGCTTCCTGACTCAAGTGATTCTTGTGGCTCAGCCCCCTAAGTAGCTAGGATTGCAGGGACTCACCACCACGCCTGGCTAATTTTTGTATTTTTAGTAGAGATGGAGTTTCACCATGTTGATCAGGCTGGTCTCAAACTCCTGACCTCAAGTGATCTACCTACATCGGCCTCCCAAAGTGTTGGGATTACAGGCATAAGCACCGTGCCCAGCCTAAAGTGCCATTTTCATCACATCATATCAAGAGTATGTGCTATCAATATAATTTATTGCTGTTGTTAACTTTGAACACCTGGCTGTGGTAGTATATGTCAGGTTTCTCCGCTGTGAAGTTATTGTTTTTTCTTCCCTTTCATACTGTACTCTTTGGAAGGAAGTCACTGCACAACCCACACTTAAGGAGTGAGGAGTTATGCTCCATCTCTTTGTGAGCAGAATACCTATATAAATAATTTAGAATTTTTCTGCATAAGAGATCTGTCTCTCTCTCCCACTTATTCAGTCATTTATTAATAT
This sequence comes from Alouatta palliata, assembly GCA_004027835.1. Lineage (NCBI taxonomy): Eukaryota > Metazoa > Chordata > Mammalia > Primates > Atelidae > Alouatta > Alouatta palliata. Next base: position 8,173 of record PVKV010026839.1, read on the forward strand.
TTTTATCAGTATGGACTTTGGTTATTTGTTTATTTTTGACATCAAAGATTATCTAGTCTACTTGTAGCAATAAGAAAGTAGTAGGTTGGTAGAGCCCCATCTTGCTTTAGTTAAGCAGTAAAAGTCCCCGGTTATTCTGAAGAGGTGGTGAGTGATACTTGAAGGGCATAGACTTTTTATGGGCTAGTTATTGACACATGGGATGGTGGTGCTGGATGATATCACTGGTATCCTTTATTTTACTGTTGAGGAAATGCAGTCACAACTATTATGAAACCACTGATCTGGTTCATTTACCACCTACTCCATCTTTCCCTGTTGCCCATACCTGGCCAGATTCCATGGGAATCCAGTAGCTTTCTCTGAATCAGAGAACTGTTTTCACTGTTGATCTGAATTTTGACCATCAGTTTACATCTCATGGTGCCCAATCTCAAGCAGAGTGCTCTTAGCATAGTGAGGACCAACAAGCAATACTTTTATTTTATTTATTTATTTTTTATTATATTTTAAGTTCTGGGGTACATGTGCAGAATGTGCAGGTTTGTTACATAGAGAGATACACGTGCCATGGTGGTTTGCTGCACCCATCAACCCGTTATCTACATTAAGTATTTCTCCTAATGCCATCTCATCCATAGCCCCCATCCCCTGACAGGCCCCGATGTGTGATGTTCTCCTCCCTGTGTACGTGTGTTCTCATTGTTCAACTCCCACTTACAAGTGAGAACATGTTGTGTTTGGTTTTCTGTTCTTGTGTCAGTTTGCTGAGAATGATGGTTTCCAGCTTCATCCATGTCCCTGCAAAGGATAGGAACTCATTGTTTTTTATGGCTGCATAGTATTCCATGGTATATGTGTGCCACATTTTCTTTATCCAATCTATCAATGATGGGCATTGGGGTTGGTTTCAAGTCTTTGCTATTGTGAACAGTGCTGCAAAAAACATACATGTGCATATGTCTTTATAGTAGAATGATTTATGTGTGGCCACACTTTTCTGTTTTTAAGGCACAAGGGAAAGACTATATCAAGTTTGTAAAATCCGCTTTATTTCATTGTTTTCCTGTTTTGTTTTGTTTTAGGCTTTAGCAGCCTGAAGCCATGGTTTTAGTGTCTGTCTCTAGTGATAAGTGGAAAAGAGGGGTGAGGAAGGGGCTTTATTGGCCCAACCAGAAATGAAAACTAAGAATCCATGACTGTATTCTCTCCCTTGGGTACTAGATAATTTTTAATGTCCTGAAACTCATTCAGGAATAAGAGAGATATGATATTTTTGTTTTTCCTTAACTACTTATTGTATGCATGGGATCCATTTTGGCAAGAGGAACCAAACCTTAGGATTTACATTAGCATAGGAGAAACTGATTTGTAAGCCTTGACAGCAAGACTGGAGTTCTATCCACCATACAGATAGAATTTGATAAATGGAAAACTGAATCCAATCCATTATTATGGACACGCACGCAGTTCCTATTAATCATCCGTACCACACAATGAGGAATGATGGGCTCCTAGGCATGCCTGACACTTCCCAGCAGAAGGTTGGCTAGGACTCTTATCTTTCCTTCCCTCCCAAAGCTTTGGTAGGGAAAAATAAGCTTGTGTGAAGAAAGAGGTTTGCTGCCTCTCCTTTGGAAAATCTCCATACGTATCTAATTCTTACTTGAATAGTCTTGGCTTTCAAGTGTCATTATTTGGATAAGATCACCCTGCTGATCTGGAGCCTCTCCGGTGTCAGGGATTGCTAACTATGTCTGGTGCTGCTCCAAGACTAAAACACTTTTATATTTTATTTCCATTACACAGTCTACCTTTCTGGGACACGTGACGTGTGGTCTGAGCCCAGTGAGGCAAACAGTCCTGCTGAGGCAGAAAGCTGCCAAAAGCACTTGGTCTATTGGTGTAAAGTTGACCTTCAAAGAGTAAATAGGGATCCCTCTCAGTCAATCTGCAGATGCAGAGTAGAAGGTTATACTAACATTACTCTCACGCAGTATAGAATACTGGGGAACCACTAACATGTAAATAAGAGATATTTGAGTTATCCTGCTCTGTCGCTTATTGACTCTGTGCCCTTAAATAGTTTCTTAGCCCTTGTGAATCTTTGTTTCCTCAAATAAAAAGTAAAATCAGAAATTTCTACTTTGTGTAATTTCTATTTGGATTAAATGAGACAAGGTATGTAAAGAGACTAGAGCATATCAGAGGATCCATAAATGATAGTGGCTATAATTCTCATCATCAAACTGTTAGTGTTATATTTTCGATGATTACATTTTCGAGATTCTGAAATCTGGGTGTTATAGTCCAATTTATTTTTCTCTGGGCTTGGCTTCAATAAGAAGTATTGTCCTTCACAGAGGAAAGAGTCTCTTCTGACTCACAACACTATGACATCGCTTTGAATTACTTTTTGGGATAGGATAATTTGTTCAGATACGTTCTCACTTTCTCCTGATTTTATTGATGTTCAGTGATGAACATTTACAAGACTGCTGGCCCTGGATATAATATACCTCCAGCTCAAATAAAGAAATGGATATTTTCACACAGGCATTGCAACCCCGACCATGACCTTACAACATTGAGCAGAACCAAATTGTCACAACAGATATTGATTGGTACATCTGGTATATCCCGGAGGAATGTTTCCCAGCCTGAAGGTTATCCGCATGCTTTCATCATCCTGGGATGGTTCCTTTTCCTCTGTCTCTCCACAGGCAAAACAAACTCACTTGCCCTATTGATATATAATCTTTATTGATAATTGGGGAGATATCTCCTTTAAGACAGTATCTGATATATAGCCACAGACACTCAAATCTGGAGGAGACTTCACTAGCGCTTCAGTGCCAACTACCCTACAACAATTTGGAAACCACTTGTGGGGAGCTTGTGGTATGTCTTCACTTTTCAGCTGGGTTGAACTAAAGAAATATAAGCATCTGCTTGCCATAAAAATGTTTTTCACTATCACCTAACACAACATTACTTAGCAAACCTTGCCATATTCCTCGTGAGGTCTTCACGTTATCAATCTATTTGTATCTTTTCTTTGACCTCCAAATGTCTCAAGAGAGTAAACACTCTACCTGTTCACTCCTCATCCCATTTGCTCTCTGCCTCCTGTCTCCTCCATAATTCTGAAGTTGCTTCTTGTAGGGCTGTTGTTCCAGTCATCTTTTTGTGGTGTAACAGGTTACTTTTCTTCAATCCCATTTTCCTTTCTGGTTTATCTGGCACTCTACATCACTCTTCTCTTCCTGAAACTGCTTCCTTAATTTCTAATATTTTGTACTATTCAGATTCTCCTTCTACTTGTTAGATTATTCATCTTTCTACTGGGCTGATTTTTCCCTCTTCGCCCACCTTAAAAATGTAGGCATTCCCAAAAGGCCTATTCTTATCTGTAATCTTTTATCTTCCTGCCTACTTATTTTCTCACTCTTCTCATTTATTTACCATGGCTTCAAATATCACCTTCATCCAGATGGTTCTCAAATCTTTACCCAGATTTTAACTCTCTCCCCGTCTCCTATTGTCTCTACTCAGTGGCTTGCTGAACATTTTCACCTGTAGATCTGTTGGTACTTCAAAAGCAATATATATAAATCTCAATTTATCGTTCATATCAGAGGTTTTCAAACTGTGGTTTCCAGATCCCTAAGTTTCATGAAAATATCTTAAGTGCTAAACGAGATTGGGACTGATAGTTGTGAAAATGAGGACCCTAGTGCTTCCACTAACTGGAGCACTCTTACTTTTTTTTTTTTTTTTTTTTTTTTAATATGTGGGACTTCTAAGTGAGATTTAATTTTGTAATCAAGGATTGTAATGGTAAAGAAATGTTTGGAAACCTCTTAGCTACCACAACTTGTTCTAAACTAGTTCATTCTACTATTGAGCATTTAATTTTTGTTGCTAGGAATCATAAAATCAAATGCCTACAGGGGCCAGATATGAAATATAAATAAGTAAAATGCCCTGAGTTTATGACAAAAGAAAGTAGTGGGGATTGTGGTGTGTTGATGATAACATAGGACTTATAAAAGCCTTCAAATTAAAAAAAAGTTAACTCAGTGTATGGGCTATAAATCCACATCTGCAAGCTTCATCTTCTGGAGTTATGAATTTACAACATTTGGGTAGCAATAGTATCCTAATTACCCAAGCTGAGTATATTGGACAGATATCCTTCCCTCCTCTTTCTTCCCTGACCGTTAAGTTATCCATGACCAAATGCTATTGCTTCTCTTCTCCCGGTGGTTTTCTTGTTTGTCCTTTCTATGCTATTGCTGATCCTGGTTTATACTCTTTATAGCTTATAAATGGACCTTTCCCTTGCTCTTCCCTCTGAGCTTTTCTGCCCACACTGCTCAGGATGTGTTCACATGGTCCATGGTGAGAAGACAATGTCCTCAGTTTGGCTTTCAAGGATATCCACCTTTCTTATCTTTTGAATGCCTTATCTTTGCATTTACAGAGAATCTAATTGTAATAATCTCATGATATTTGCTATCTTCTATGACTTATAGTCATTTATATCTATTTCTCACTTATATTACTAGGCACCAGATTAGTACTAGATTATAAACTCCCACTGTTTCATTTTAATACACGTTTTTGAGTACCTACCATGTCTAATAGGTATGATTTCAGGTGCTTTGGACATAGACTTTGTCCTCAAAGTGGTCACAGGTGAGTTCTAAAGACAGTAATGCAAAGAAATAATTACCACATTCAATAGTGAAGGCTTATAATAAAGATACATACAAAATGCTATGGGAGTACACAAAGGGAAGCAGTTAATTCTAGACAGGTTATATAGTGGATGAAGTGTCAAGAAAAGTGACATTTGTGTTGAACCATAAAGGTTGAGTAGGGATTCACCAGGATGTAGGAAAAGGAACACAAAATAATTATAGGCATTTCAGATGGTAGAAAGATTTTAGAAATAATGTTTCATAAGGAATGTGGAAGGAATTGGGGCTCTCTGTCTTGAAGAACAGATAACATATTTGAAGAGGAAATAGATTCTTCCTTAGGTAACAGCAGAACCAATATGTGGAATTTACAGAGAAAAATTTTAGATTCAATACCATGAAGGTCTTTCCCTAGTTAAAGACTCTCAACTTGGACATGTGTTGGTTTAGCAGTGAACTCTTTGTCATTAATTCCTAGGTAGAGGCTAAATAAACATCAGAATCTATAGAAGACGGATTTCAAAATGGAAAGTTTAACCCTAAAATACTTTTAAAATACTTGTACAGGTGTTTCTGTAGCAGCCAGTGTGACTATTTTGGCCAAGTTGAGTAGAGCATTCATTATCAGGCTCATTAAGTGTGTTGGTTCTATCCAGATTGCTCAGAACAGAAGTACTCAATACATGTTGAATTGAAATGAAGCAGATAAGTAAAACTGTGATCAATGGAGTGATTTCTATATAGAAGCTTTGTAGAATGTATTCAATTGCTTTTCTTTTAAAAACTCTTTGTGGGAAATTGGGAAATGCATACCTTTATCTCCTGCAGGTGGGTGTATGAATTTGTGCAACTTTTTGCAGGGAAATTTAGCTTTACATATAAGTAGCATCAGTACATTTATGTATTTCATGTGGTAGTTCTATGTGCAGCAATTTCTTCTAGGGCAATTATAGATCGTAAACATTTTACCTACAAAGATGTTCATCATGCCAGTGCTAAAAATAAAAATTGAATATAATCTAAATGTCAATCAAGTTGTAATTGGTTGAATAAATTATGGTGTATCTGGACAAAGAAATAATTTTCCACCACTAAGAATGACATTATAAAAGGATACTTCACAACATGGACAACATGCGTACAATCTATTGTTAACTTTAAAAAGCGAGTTTCCTAAGTACTGTAATTCTATTTTGTATCCTATATTTCTGTTGATTTCTGAGTTGTGTCATTATGGAAGGTTTTATTTTTTCCACTTATTTGTAGTAAACGTTTCCTACAATAAATATAGAATACTTTGTAATAATTTTAAAGAGTAGTTAAAAAACAAAAACAAAACCTGTTTTGGCATGTCTGTGCCTATTGCCTTGAGGGTAGAGCCACCACGTTTTCAATATGGAGGCCAGAAAGGAGCAAAACCAGCACTAGGCCAAGCTGGAAGAACAGAGAGGTCCTGAAGGTGAGTTTAGTCTTTATGGCCAGGAATTCATTCCCTCTGTTTAGTAGAAGTGCTGCCTTCGTCTCTGGACTATGCTGACCACAAATTCATATACCAAATTTTCCTTTTATGTTTTTTTTCAGCTCCCACCCCACCCCCCTGACTAAATGACTCACTTCATTTACACTTCCTAAAGCTGTCTGTACTTTTCCTCTTCTACCTCAGCTCCTTCATTCAGGGACTGTCTCACTGCATCCAGCAAACTGGTGCCAGATGATTCCTGAGTTGTGCTAATAATACGGTAGATGCTGTTACGGAGTAAACATATGGCTGTCATACCTTTGCTACCTGCCCTTCCATGGAAATAAGCAGGAAGAAATGGCTCATGTTGGAACAACCGCACAGTGTAAGGAGCTGAGCTACCTGAATCTATACCTCTATTTGTCACTATAACAAGGTGACTAAAGGATAAAGAGAGGCCTGGACTAGCTAAGATGGCTGCATTCTTTTTCTGGTGACTGGGGCTTGGATGAGATGACCTTCCTGTGCAGAGGTTATGAAATTTTATGGTAATTATTCTCTTTTCTCCTCTACTAGAAGCAAAGATCACACTCAATATAAACTCCTCCTTTCTAGCTTTAACACTATACTTAGGGAAAAGTAGTTTTTTTTTGTATTTGCCCTACCCAGAGTGAGAAACTCTCAGTTGTAGGATCATACTCATTTTATATTTTTACCAAAATGTGAACCACATAATGGACACTTTGGGGTAGCAGCAGCAAAGAACCTTGAAGCTTATGGGAAATATGCTCTTTAGCATAGTTCCTGCATTTATTCAACAAACACTTATTCAGGTATTTTTGGGCCATGGGCACACAAAGAAGATGAAGTCATAATTTCTGTTTGTAAGTGGAGAAAATGAACTTTTCCAGATAATTCCAGATGAATATAGCTTATGTTAAGTGCAAGGACAGAGGCATGCACATGGGTTGGAGCAGTACGAAGAGGGATTTCTAGGATCCTCGTACTGGGAGTGAGGGTGAGAATGAGACTTGAGGATGAGTTTAAAGCATGAAAGGAGATAGGCAAAGACAAAGAGGGTGGGAGGAAGATGTTCCAGACAAAAGGACAACATGAACAAAGGCACAGAGGTGTAAAAGCACATGCTGTGCCTGGGGAATTAGAATATGATGTGATGCAGGTTTTGATAAGGAAATAATAATGTGGGTTGAGCATAACAGTCCTTGGAGGACTTTGTGTCCCTTATTAGAGAGTCCGGACTGTATCCTGTAGGCAGTGAGGCACCATTAAGGAATTTTAAGTAGGAAAGCTACACCGTGTTTGAGCTTGAAAAGGGTCATTTTGGTGGAAATGGAGTTGAGTGGGAACGAACTGGAGTATGGGGCACGTTAGGAAGTGGGTGTTACAGCTCAGGGGAGGGATAGTAAAGCTTAAATCAAGACACAAGTGGTTAGTGGGCAGAAGGGCACAATTTTATCATCTAATTTTTTCTCCAAAATTTGGGAGATGAAAGTAACAGGATTTGGGGATTAATTAGTCCTGTGCGTATGAAAGCACAAAGATACAGTGGAATCAAAGACAAGACCTGGAAATCAGGAAACCTGAGCTCAGTGTGATGAAAGTCACACACTTCCTTGGTTCATGTTACCATGAACAGTCCAGTCCATGAACCTGGACTGACAAGTCACGGGTGTCAGTCCATTTGGCTCACCATTAGGATACATTGGTTGAAACCAATTTTCTATTAAGAGAATATGAGAAAAATATTTTAATTTGATTTTCTTTTTTTAGAGAGTTGAGAGAAAATAAAAAGAAGGAAGAGAATCCCTAGGCTTTTATGAAAAGAGAGACATTTTAAAACATTTTTTAGAATTGAATTACAATCTCCTTGGTAGAAATGCATTAGGGATTAATGGCCCATATCAGTTTTACCATTGGATATGAAGAATTAAATGTTGGCAAGGAAAATATCTGTTATAAAAGGAGTAATTTGAATTCCTAAATAGGTAAAACCCAAAGTAGTTAGCCTAAGTGCTGCTGGGGAAGGCTCTCCTTTGGAATATTGCCAGAACAGATGATGAAGGATTTAGAAAAATTAATTTTGTATCGAGGGAAAGGTAAAAGACACCCAGTGATTCATTCAGTAGCTGCTAAGGACATTTTGGCATCTGAGCTGAGAAACAAAATGTTGTCGTTGTGTGAATTATGTTTCTCTAATAGTTCCTTGGTGGAAGCTACTAGGCCTAGGGCTCACCTTTCCTTCCATGTGCTCTCTCAGGGGTGAGGGGATGTTGAGGGTTGATTATGGGTAAATAAGATTAGGAAATATGTGTTCATTTTGGGGGCCCCTTTGAAAGGAGACAGTCCTTTTCTCCTTAGTCATGCTTTACATCACAGTATAATCACATTCCTAATATTTATTTGTCTTTAAGCTGCCTGACTATATATAGCAACAATGAAACCACTGTGGCTCTTTTCAGCTTAATATTAGTGTTGATAGAAGAACACATAGGAGTACGTAGTTAATAATCCCTGTAAACAGCATAATGGGTGAGGTTTTGTGAGTGAGGCCAGCTAGAGATGAGATGAGCCTGGAATTGCCTGGGTATCAGATATAATCTAGTTACCTCTCCAGATGTGCTCTGTCCCTCAAGAGGCTGACCTGTATAGACTGCATAAGAAGACTCCTTTTTTTTTTTTGAGACAGAGTCTCGCTCCGTCGCCAGGCGCCAGACTGGAGTACAGTGGCGCGATCTCGGCTCACTGCAACCTCCGCCTTCTGGGTTCACGCAATTCTCCTGCCTCAGCCTCCTGAGTAGCTGGGATTACAGGCATGCGCCACCACGCCCAGCTAATTTTTGTATTTTTGGTAGAGACGGGGTTTCACCATGTTGGCCAAGATGGTCTCGATCTCCTGACCTTGTGATCCGCCCGCCTCGGCCTCCCAAAGTGCTGGGATTACAGGCGTGAGCCACCGCGCCCGGCCAAGAAGACTCCTTTATCCTTGGCTTCCAGTTGGGTTTCTCCAGTGGGAAGCTCTAGCACGAGATCAGAAGGAGGAAGGAGAGTGAGGCTGGGGCATTTATTACCCCCGTTTTGTCAATGTTAGTCTTCTCAGATTAACTGCATTCCTGATCTAAACGTTACAGCTCCTTGAAGGTGACCCTTCTCTGTGCTGTATCTAGGCCTAAAGGCAGTAACTAGCTCTCTAGCCCCGTGGCCCTGTACTTGTGGTTTCCTACAACAGTGATTCTTAAGTGTTAAAACCACTTGATTCAGTAGGCTGAGGGGTGAAGCCTGAGCATTTGTACTCCTAACAAGTGATGCTGATGCTGATCTGGGAACTGCGCTTATGCCTTCATTAACTCATTCCTGAATTACTCTAATTTGAGTGTTTCATATGTTTCCCAATAGGATCCTGATGGAACAGGCCTCAATGCTTAGGGTTCATACAGTCCCCTTCAGGGACTATCAGATGGTCCAGGAGGAAAGAGAGTCAGTAGAAATGAGCACTGAAGGAAGTGAGTGAAAGATTATCTGCATCAGTTCTCTGAAGAAAGTCGATGACAGCTTGATGGGGATAGCATTGAATCTGTACTTTGGGCAGTATGGCCATTTTCACAATATTGATTCTTCCTAATTATGAGCATGGAATGTTTTTCCATCTGTTTGTGTCCTCTCCTATTTCCTTGAGCAGTGGTTTGTAGTTCCCCTTGAAGAGGTCCTTCACATCCCTTGTAAGTTGTATTTGTAAGTATTTTATTGTCTTTGTAGCAATTCTGAATGGGAGTTCACTCATGATTTGGCTCTCTGTTTGTCTATCATTTGTGTACAGGAATGCCTGTGATTTTTGCACATTAATTTTGTATCCTGAGACTTTGCTGAAGGAGATTTTGGGCTGAGATGATGGGGTCTTCTAAATATACAGTCATGTCATCTGCAAATAGAGACAATTTGGCTTCCTTTTTTCCTAATTGAATACCATTTATTTCTTTTTCTTGCCTGATTGCCCTGGCCAGAATTTCCAATACTTTGTTGAATAGGAGTGGTGAGAGAGGGCACCCATGTCTTGTGTCAGTTTTCAAAAAGAATGCTTCCAGTTTTTGCCCATTCAGTATGATATTGACTGTGGGTTTGTCATAAATAGCTCTTGTTATTTTAACAGAGTTTTTTTTTTAGCATAAAGCACTGTAGAATTTTGTCTAAGGCCTTCCCTGCATCTACTGAGATGATCATGGGGTTTTCGGCTTTGGTTCTGTTTATGTGATGGATTATGTTTGTAGATCTGTGTTTGTTGAACCAGCCTTGCATCCCTGGGATGAAGCTGACTTGATTGTGATGGATACGTTTTTTTTGATGTGCTGTTGGATTCAATTTGCCAGTATTTTATTGAAGATTTTTGCATCAATGTTCGTCATGGATATTGGCCTGAAATTTTCTTTTTTAGTTGTGTCTCTGCCAGGTTTTGGTGTCAGGATGATGTTGATCTCATAAAATCAGTTACAGAGGATCTCTTTTTTTTGTATTGTATGAAGGGGGATTTTGGGGGAATTGGGATGTCACAGACAATGGCTGCTTGGAATGGTGATAGCTGCCATGGAATAGTGTGGTTACCTCTCAATGAATGTCAGGGAGTCAGGTTTCCAAGGACTTAGGGATCTGATCAGATTTGTCCTTATATTCATCTACATTGAGGCTTTAAAAAATTTTTATTAATATTTTTAACTTTTAATTTTTATATGTACATAGTAGGTGTATATATTTATGAGGTACGTGAGATATTTTGACACAGTCGTACAATGATGCATGATAATCACATCAGAGTAAATGGAGTGTCCACTGCCTTAAATATTTATCCTTTCTTTGTATTACAAACATTCCAATTATACTTTCAGTTATTTTTAAATGTACAGTAAATTATTATTGACTGTAATCACCCTGTTGTGCTATCAAATACTAGATCATATTCATTCTATCTAACTTTATTTCTGTATCCATTAACCATCACCACTTCACTCTCCCCCACCCCCAACTATCCTTCTCAGCCACTAATAATCATCCTTCTGTCTATCTATGAGTTCATTTTAAAAAAATTTAGCTCTTACAAATGAGTGAGAGCATGCAAGATTTTCCTTCTCTATTTTTTGAAGTAGTTTGAGTAGAATTGGTATTAGTTCTTCTACAAATGTTTGGTAAAATGCAGCAGTGAAGCCATTGTTTCCTGGGCTTTTCTTTGCTGGAGACTTTCTACTACAGCTTTAATGTTATTACTTGTTATTGGTCTACTCAGGTTTTGGATTTTCTTACGGGAGGTTGTATGTGTCTAGGAAATTTATCATTTTTTTTCTAGATTTTCCAATTTATTGGCATTTAGTTGCTCATAGTAGTCTCTAATGATCCTCTGAATTTCTGCAGTGTCAGTTGTAACATCCCTTTCATCTCTGATTTTATTTATTTAGACCTCTCTCTCTCTCCCCCTCCTCTCTCTCTCTTCTCTCTTCTTTCTTTTCTCTCCTCTCTCTCTCTCTC
>PVKV010026840.1:9415-19878 GCA_004027835.1 Alouatta palliata
TGGCTCACGCCTGTAATCCCAGCACTTTGGGAGGCCGAGGCGGGTGGATCACGAGGTCAAGAGATCGAGACCATCCTGGTCAACATGGTGAAACCCCGTCTCTACTAAAAATACAAAAATTAGCTGGGCATGGTGGCACGCGCCTGTAGTCCCAGCTACTCGGGAGGCTGAGGCAGGAGAATTGCTTGAACCCAGGAGGTGGAGGATGCGTTGAGCCGAGATCGCGCCATTGCACTCCAGCCTGGGGTAAGTAACAAGAGCGAAACTCCGTCTCAAAAAAAAAAAAAAAAAAAAAAAGATCTTTTCCAAGTTGCTTCTCTTTGAACTAAAGTTTTCTTATGTGCTAACAAGGATGAAACTTTAGCTAATAATAATGTTTCATACTGTTTCATTAATTGTGACAAATGTACCATACTAACGTAAGATGTTAATTAGAGTGGAAACAGCACGGGGTACATAGGAACTGTAATGGGTCCAGTTGTGACCTATCTACCCATCCAAATCATGTATCGGAAGTCCTAAACCCTAGTGCCTCAGAATGTAACCTCATTTAGAGTTAAGTCTTTACTGAGGTATATGATGCTTATAAAAAGGGGAAATTTGGAAGCTGATATGTGGGGTGAAGACAATAGAGACACAGGGAAAAGACTGGCCCTCTAGAAGCCAAGGAGAGGGGCCTGAAACAGATCCTTCTGTCATAGCTCTCTGGAAGAACCAATCCTGCCAACATCTTTATTTTGAATTTCTAGCCTCCAGAGCTGTGAGACAATAAAGCTGCTGTTGCTGAAGCCTCCTATTTGTGGTACTTCATTATAGCAGCTCTAGCAGATATAGAAACTCTGTATATCTTCACAATTTTCAATAAATCTTCAACTATTCTCAAACAGATATTTTAAAAAAAGATAAGGGTAATGTTACCCATATTTCACAGTTAAGTTAAATCTCTGCATAATCTCAACAGACAGTAAGTAACTAAGTTGAGACTAGAATCTACGTTCCATTCAGGTTGTCCATATGCCCATAATACAGTGTTACTTCAAGAGGGGCACTAAGGTGGGTGTTAGGTGAAGAAACATACTAAAGCAAATTATCAATCTAAAATGCCCAGTCCTAAATGGACAAGTCACTTTATAATACTGGGCCAGGTTCTGCAGTAAGTAGAGGCTTTGGCAGCAAAAATGAACTGGGTTCAATCCTGGCTCTGCTACCCATTCCTGAACAAAAGACTTACTCTCTCCTTCTTCCAAATGTGACCTACCACTTACAGGACTGCTGTGAGAATTAAGGAAGTACATACAAAGTGCTTGACATACAACATGTGAGCTACACCTTAAGCTACATTTAGCCACAGAACCAGAGTGGTTGGAGGAAGGTATTTAGGAACTTCCCTGGGAGTAAACAGATTTCATAACTGATTCTATTTTCTTACTATTCATTAATACCTGCCTACAAGTAATAAGTAATCAGATCTCTTCCTACCCAGCAATACAGCATTTTGTATCTTTACTGGCTAAATTAGCATGTGTCACAGTGAAGAAGTGTGCGAGAAGGAAAGGTCGTATTATCAGAAAAGACAATTCAAATGGCCACATTCACCTTTGAAAGACAAATCTCTTTGATGCTAAATGTTAGCAGGGAAAATCAACAGCAAGCTAGAAGTTCATTTAGAACTTTTTCATCAAAACATCCCCAGGGTAGGCAACTTGAGATACTCCTCTGAGAATTCATTCAGTGGTGTCTATTAAGCTCAGGATCATCTATGCAATTAATCATAGCGAAAAAAGAAAGAATAGTACAGCTGGCGGCTTAAAAAAAATCTTCAATTCAGCCGGTTGTGGTGGCTCATGCCTGTAATCCAAGCACTTTGAAAAAAAAAAAAATCCAAGCACTTTGGAGGCCAACGTGGGCAGATCATCTGAGGTCGGGAGTTCAAGAGCAGCCTGACCAACATGGCGAAACCCTGTCTTTAAATAAATAAATAAAATAAAATAAAAAATAAATCTTCAATTTACCCCAGGGGCTCCTCTCCTATGTCTCTTACGGACGGTAGAAGCAATTTTAATCCCCATTTTAAATGAGTATGTGTTACCATTGGGGAATATTTTCTTCTCATTCCTTAGAGAAATTCTCAGCTTTCTTAACTTAATAAAGACACTATAATCTATACTAACAACCTGTGGTTTCCTTCTAGCTCTTATTATGATACATCTTTTTTTTTTTTTTTTTTTTTTTTTTTTTTTTTTTTTTTTGCAGGGTTAATTCACTTTATTTTTCTTGTATAAAAACCCTCTATGTTGTAGCCACAGATGGTCGGGGGTCAGGTAGCTGTAAGTCTTAGAGATGGCATCAAAGGTGGCCTTGGCGAAGTTGCCCAGGGTGGCAGTGCAGCCCCTGGCTGAGGTGTAGCAGTCATGGATACCAGCCATCATGAGCAGCTTCTTGGGCACAGGTGCTAAGACAATGCCAGTGCCCCTGGGCGCAGGGATGAGGCACACCAGCACAGAGCCACAGCTGCCTGTCACCTTGCAAGGGACGGTGTGGGGCTTGCTGATCTTGTTCCCCCAGTAGCCTCTGTGCACGGGGACAATGGAGAGAGAGATTGGCCAGGATGATGGCCCCATGGATGGCAGTGGTCACCTCCTTGGAACACTTAACACCCAGACTGACATGGCCATTGTAGTCTCCAATAGCAACAAACGCCTTGAACCTGGTGCGATGGCCAGCACGGGTCTGTTTCTGCACCGGCATAACCTTCAAAACCTCATCCTTGAGAGAGGCCTCCAGGAAAAAGTCAATGATCTCAGATTCCTTGACCGGCAGAGAGAAGAGACAGATCTCCTCCAAGGACTTGATCTTCAAGTTCTTGACTAGGCAGTCCAACTTGGTGACAGGCATCCACTCCTTATCCTCGGCCTTGCCTCTGAGAGCTCCATAGCCGCAACCCCGGCCCTGGATGCCACTGCTGAAACCTCTGCGGAAGCCATCCCAGGGCCTCCAGGGCCTCCGAGCTCCCCCGCCCCCCCTCACGCACTGGAGCCACCTGCCATTTGGTGTTCTATCGGAGAAGTGATAAACCTTTTTTAAGCTAAATTAAGCTGCCAATCATGACACTTAACTATTTTTAAAAATGGAATTATTGACCAGACGTGGTGGCTCATGCTTTTAATCCCAGGATTTTGGGAGGCTGGGGCAGGCAGATCACCAGAGGTTGGGAGTTCAAGACCAGCCTGACCAACATGGAGAAACCCCGTATCTACTAAAAATATAAAATTAGCCAGGTGTGGTGGTGCCTGCCTGTAATCCCAGCTACTCGGGAGGCTGAGGCAAGAGAATCACTTGAATCCGGGAGGCAGAGGTTATGGTGAGCTGAGATCATGCCACTGCACTCTAGCCTGGGCAACAAGAGCAAAACTCCATTTCAAAAAAAAAAAAAGGAATTATTGGCCAGGTGCACTGGCTCACCCCTGAAATCCTAGCACTTTGGGAGCTCAAGGCTACTGGACTGCTCGAACCCAGAGTTAGAGACCAGCCTGGGCAACACAGTGAGACCTCAACTCTACAAGAAATACAAAAATTAACTGGGCATGGTGGCATGTGCCTATGGTCTCAGCTACTCAGGAGGATAAAGTAGGATGATCCCCTGAGCCTGGGAGATCGAGGTTGCAATGAGCTGTGATCAAACCACTGCATTCCAGCTTTGGCGACAGAGCCTCCAAAAAAAAAATAATAATAAAACAAAATAAAATAAAATGGAAGTATTACTATTAAAGCCTTGGGCTAAACACTGGTACATACTGTAATCATCTACAGAACTTTTAAAAAAAATGTCCATCCATCAAGACTCTGATTGAAGAAACCTAGAAAAAGATTCAGAACCAATGGACCATGACATTCTTTGCAGATCACTTCCATACTGACATACAGACCTCCACTGTTTCCAAAGAGTTCTACATAAAGCCTGTATAGAACTATAGTAGGAGAAATAAATTATTTGACAGATTTTACAGACACTGGTCTTTTTAAGATCAAATCATCTTCCCAAAGATGATCACATGGAGGTTTACAGGAGAAAAAAATGTATGTGTTAGATTTATTTTGTTTTATGATAGTATATCACTGTTTTGTATTATGTTTGGAATATGGCAAGCCATTACTCAATAACTTAATCATACTCGTTTATCTGTTCCTTCAGAAGTATGAACTCTTAGAGCTGTACCATCCAATACACATGTAGACTGAACATGTGAAATGTGGCTGATCTGAATCGAGATGACCTACAGGTATAAAATAAACATGGGATTTCTAAGGTTTGGTATAAACAGAAAGTCAAGTATCTCACTAACTATTCTTTATATCAGTTAAGTGTTGACATGAGAATGTATTGGATACATTGAATCATATAAAACATATTGTTAAAATGTATTTCACTGGCCAGGCATGGTGGCTCACACCTGTAATCGCAGCATTTTGGGAGGCAGAGGTAGGCAGATCATGAGGTCAGGACTGAGACCAGGCTGCCCAACATAGTGAAACCCCGTCTCTACTAAAAATACAAAAATATTAGCCAAGTGTGGTGGTGTGCGCCTGTAATCCCAGCTACTCAGGAGGCTGAGGCAGGAGAATCATATGAACCTGGGAGGTGGAGGTTGCAGTGAGCCGAGATCATGCCATTGTACTCGAGCCCAGGCAATAATGCAAGATTCCCTTTCAAAAAAAAAAAAAAAAAAATTAGCTGGGCATGGTGGTGCATGTCTGTAATCCCAGCTACTCGGGAAGGAGGCTGAAGCAGGAGAACTGCTGAAACCTGGGAGTAGGAGGTTGCAGTGAGCTGTGATCGGACCACTGCACTCCAGTCTGGGCGACAGACTGAGACTTAAGTCTCAAAAAAAAAATTATTTCATCATTTTTTTTAAATGTGACTATTAAAAAATATTAAATTACATATGGCTCACATTCTACTTCTATTGGACAGCACTGTCCTTCAGAACAACGATTATATCTTTTCAAATTGAGAAGCCAATCTAGTACTGTCCAGTCACTTTTAGATTTCTCATTTATTTTTGCCATTTCTAGTCTCTACCCACTAAGCCTTTCCTGTTGCAGTGATTACCTCGTGTCTCTCCACAAGAGTTTGGGGGAGCAGGCTGAGATGTCTTAAATACAAACACAACTTCTATGTAAGAGACCAAATTTGACTTAAAGATCTACTACCATTTTGGATCAAATCATCTAAGTCTACAAAAAAAAAAAAAAAAAAAAAAAAATCACAGAGAACTCGACCTGTTGCTTCCATTTAAAATTATTTAAAACACTACTCGGCCAGGCGTAGTGGCTTATGCCTATAATCCCAACACTTTGGGAGGCCCAGGTGGGTGGATCATGAGGTCAGGAGTTCCAAGACCAGCCTGGCCAAGATGGTAAAACCCCGTCTCTACTGAAAAAACAAAATATTAGCCAGACGTGGTGACAGGCAACTATAATCCCAGTTACTCAGGAAGCTGAGGCAGAGAACTGCTTGAACCTGGGAGGCAGAGGTTTCAGTGAGCAGAAATCACACCACTGCACTCCAGCATGGGAGACGGAGAGAGACTACATCTCAAAAAATAAAACAAAATAAAATACTACTCAAAGCTATCTACATACAGACGCCGATTCCACCTCAGGCAGATCCACACACTCAAGCAGAACTTAGTCCAGATACATGTGATCAGTGTAGCTCCTCTCTGGGATTTCTTTCCGGAACAGCACACGTACGCCTACAGAAATGGCTCTCGTTTTTCCCAGAACATCTTGTATTTGGTTTTTTAAAAGAAACAAGATTGAACTTATCAGATGTATATATGAAAGCTCTAGCCAGCCATACTCTAAGGATTCCAAATTATTCGGCCCCTGCCTACTTCTCTAGCATCATCTCAAACCACTCCCTCCTTCATTCAGTCTCTCTGTCCCAGCCAAAAACAGTTTTCTGTTTTTGAACAAGCCAGATGTTCATCTAAGCACCTTTACACTCGCTGCTCCTTCCACATGAATATTCTTCCATGGCCTCACTCACTGCATGGCTGACCCCTTTTCTCATCCTTCAGATCTCAGCTAGTCGCCTACTTGAAAGGAAGAGTCTTCCTTTAGCATACATCTACGAAACCTCTAAGTTAGCTTATAGTCCTATTTCTTTCCCAGCACTTAGGAAAATCTGAAATAGTCTTGTCTGCAGCCCCCAACTAGAATGTTAAGCACTCCAAGAGCAAAGATCCTGGCTGGGCGCAGTGGCTCACGCCTATAATCCCAGCACTTTGGGAAGCCAAGGTGAGTGGATCATAAGGTCAGGAGTTCAAAAACAGCCTGGCCAGTATGGTGAAAACCCATCTCTACTAATAATACAAAACTCAGCCAGGCATGGTGGCGCAAGCCTGTAATCCCAGCTACTCAGGAGGCTGAAGCAGAATAATTGCTTGAACCCAGGAGGCGGAGGTTGCAGTGAGCAGAGACCCCACCACTACACTCCAGCCTGGGCGACAGAGCAAGACTCCACCTCATGAAAAAAAAAACAAACAAACAAACAAAAAAAAACAACAGGGATCCTGTCTTGCTCACTACTGGTATCTCTATTACAAAAAACAAGCACAAAAACAAGTACTCAAGCATCTACTGATTGAGTAAATGAAAAAATCAAAAGCAGGCCAGGCATGGTGGCTCATTCCTGTAATCCCAGCACTTTGGGAGGCAGAGGCAGGCAGATCACCTGAGGTCAGGAGTTCTGCCTGGCCAACATGGTGAAACCCTGTCTCTACTAAAAATACAAAAATTAGCAGGGCATGGTGGCACCTGCCTATAGTCCCAGCTACTCAAGAGGCTGAGGCAGGAGAATCACTTGAATGTGGAAGGTAGAGGGTGCAGTGAGCCTAGAACCACTGAACTCTAGCCTGGGCAACAGAGCCAGACTCCGTCTCAAAAAAAAAAGAAAGAAAAAAACAGGCCGGGGCAGCAGCTCACATCTGTAATCCTAACACTTTGGGAGGCGGGCAGATCATTTGAAGTCAGGAGTTAGAGACCAGCCTACCCAACATGGTGAAACTCCATCTCTAATAAAAATACAAAAATTAGCTGGGTGTGGTGGTGAGCGCCTGTAATCGCAGCTAGTCAGGAGGCTGAGGCAGGAGAATTACTTGAACCCGGGAAGCAGAGGCTACAGTGAGCTGAGATCACACCACTTCCCTCCAACCTGGGTGACCGTACAAGACTCCTTCTCAAAAACAAAACAAAACAAAAAACAAACACAAAAACAGAAACATAATGTTTAAGTGGGAGTAACAGTAAATAGTTATTAAAGAATCTTTTTTTTTTTTTTTTTTTTTTTTTTTTTTACTGAAGTTTCAGTCCACTGAGTGGTCAGCACACTGACTGGAAACAGCCATACCAGTAACGTCATTATGAAATTTCAGAATACTTTTGGACGAGAGGTCTAAAGATTTCAGATTACATGCAAGTAATATGCAAAGGCAACTGACATCTCACCAACAGGGGAAGCCAAAGACAATATAGCAGCATTTTCAGATTCCAAGGGAAAATTGTTTCCAAACTAGAATTCTATATGTGGTCAAACCAATAATCAGTATGAGGGCAGAATAAATGCATTTTGAAACATGTAATTTCTAAAAAAACCTACCTTTTCAATATTCTTTTCTCAGGAAGCTAACAAAAATAGGTTCTTCTCTAAAACAAGGGACTGAATCAAGAAAGAAAAAGAAAAATGGAAAAGATAATAGGATCCAGTCCAAAGGACATAGGTAAAATCATCATGATAATGGCCCAGGCATGATAGCCTAGAGCACACAGATAGAAAGAAGCAGATCGGATGGTATCTCCAAGATAAAACTTATTTCTTAATTTTATTTATATTTTTGAGATGCAGTCTTGCTCTGTCACCCAGACTGGAGGGCAGTGGTGTGATCTGGGCTCACTGCAGCCTCTGCCACTCAAGTTCAAGTGATTCTCCTGCCTCAGCCTCCAGAGTAGCTGGGATTACAGATGCCCACCACCACACCCAGATAATTTTCTATTTTTAGTAGAGATAGGGTTTCACTATGTTTGCCAGGCTGGTCTCGAACTCCTGGCCTCAAGTGATCTGCCCTCCTCAGCCTCCCAAAGTGCTGGGCTTACAGGTGTGAGCTACTGTGCTAGACCCCAGCCAAAATGCTTAAATGTACTGAGCAAGATTTACACTTCTGGTTAGCATTTAGAAAGAAATTACTCATTAAGACATAGAAACTAAGCAAAATAGACAAAAACATGACTATTAGAAACAGAAAACAAATAGTTGTACAAAAAAGGAAAAGTAAACATAACATATAAAATGGGCTGTGAATAAGCTCTATGTAATCATAATAATAAACCATGATATTATCATGACTAAAATTACATTATAACCAGAGTGACAATTCGTGTTGGCATGTGAGGTTCTCAGGTAAGCCTACCAGAAACTACCACTATCTAAGAAGTGAAGTTAATAAATAATAACAAACACCGTAAAGCAAAAGCAGCTTATTAATGAGAGACGAAAAGGAACAGCAGAGTTGAAAATAACTGCTTCTAATGACTGGCAAGGGGAGTGGGGAGAGACTGCTGTTTTTCATCAAAAGCCTTATGGAACCGATAGTCTGATATGTCTACATGCATAAAAGTTTTGTTTTTGTTTTTGTTTTTCTGAGACAGGGTCTCGCTCTGTTGCCCAGGCTGGAGAGCAGTGGCCCAGTCTCGGCTCACTGCAACCTCTACCTTCTGCGTTCAAGTGATTCTCCTGCCTCAGCCTCCCAAGTAGCTGGATTACAGGCATGCATCACCATGCCCCATTAATTTTGTATTTTTAGTAGAGATAGGGTTTCACTATCAAGATAGGCTAGTCTTGAATTCCTGACCTCAGGTGATCACCCACCTTGGCCTCCCAAAGTGCTGTGAGCCACCACGCTCGGTCTCCAATTTTGATTAAACACATATATATCCAAGCAATATAAACATGTAAAGGGACTGCTCCCCAAAATATTAATAGTGATTACAGATGTCAAGTTTATAGACAACCTTTTTCAAACAAATACTGTTTCGTAAGAACCAGAATTTCCATTAAAGAAGCTTCTGGATAATCAGTTCTTTTTCTTTTCTTTCTTTCTTTCTTTTTTTTTTTGAGATAGGGTCTCACTCTCTGTCACCCAGGCTGGAGTGTAGTGGCATGAACATGGTACACTGCAGTCTCCAACTACTGAGCTCAAGCTATCCTCCTGCCACAGCCTCCCAAGTAGCTGGAACCACAGATGCATGCCACCATGCCTGGTTAATTTTTTTTTGTTTTTTGTAGAGACAGGCTCTTACCACATTGTACAGGCTGGTCTCAAAGTAATCAATTCTTAACATAAGATGGGTTTTATAAATTAGTGAAGTTATTAGTTTCTTTTACCGTCATGCATGTACCTTATTTGAACAATGGTTCAACTTGCACTGGATCCCAGACACTACCCCAAAATAACACTTGCAGCACCACTGGCTTCTTCAATCTACAAGTCAGGATACACTTCTGAAATGAGAGAAAATAAGTAGTGAGAAAATGACTACCCGAATGCAGATTACGTTACTGATGCTTGAAATCTACAAACACAAACCCTACTTTAGCCCTCAGCTTTACTCCAAGAGGATCCAAGCTTTTCTCTCAAAGTATGAGATGGTCTGCCTCTGTCTGACATGTTTTCACCCATCCAACCTCCTACAGTATGGAAAGCAAAAACCTTCCTTCCTGTAACCTGATATTTTCACTGGCAATATTTCAGGTGCTAAGGTTTTCATTATGCAAGACTAATTCACAATCTCCATAAAACTCAACCTGGTGAACCTGAGAAGAATCAGATGTTCAAAATAAGAAAGAAATGAACAGAGGTATGCTAAAATGAATTTAACAAATGCATTTCAAGGTAAAATAACTCCCCATACCCAATCATAAAAGCACAAAAATTCCCTTCGCCTCCAGTTGTCTAAATATTCCCAGATCTATGAACATGGTCATACATCAAATAGCTATGTACAGCATTTTCCAAAACAAACAGGAAAACCAAGTTCCAAGACCAGCAAGCTCATATAAGTAATTAGATGTCCTCACTTCTGGCTTATCAAAGCCCTGTTGTTATTCATATTACTATAAAGAGAGGCCAGGTGCGATGGCTCATGCCTGTAATCTCAACACTTTGGGAGGCCAGGCAGGTGGATCACCTGAGGTCAGGAGTTCAAGAGCAGCCTGGCCAACATGGCGAAACCCTGTCTCTAATAAAAATACAAAAATTAGCTGGGCAAGGTGGCAGGTGCCTGTAATCCCAGCTACTCAGGAGGCCAAGGCATGAGAATTGCTTGAACCTGGGAGGCAGAGGTTGCAGTGAGCCGAGATCACACCTTGTATTCCAGCTTGGAAAACAAGAGCAAAATTCTGT